>JAMXBC010000307.1:0-28486 GCA_024138005.1 Lumnitzera racemosa
AGCTGGGGGAAAATTGTTAATCAAGCGACTACTGGAAGTGAAGGAACAGGGTGAGCTTCCTAAGAAATCAAGGGGTTGTTAGATGAATATGCTAACTTGTTCTTAAAAAATTATCTGAGGGTTTGCCCCTAACTTAAGGCATAGAGCATTACATTGACTTAGTACCCAGCGTTGCACTACCAATAAGGCAACTTATCAATGAATCCTGGGTAGGCTTTAAGTCAATGAGTTTTTGAAAGGGGGTTTATGAAAAAGAGTCTCAGCCCTTATGTTGTGCCTACACTTTTAGTATCAAAGAAGGTGGAACTTGGCAGATGTGTGTTGAAATCGAGTCGTGAACAAAATCAAGATTAATATAGGTATCCAATCCTAAGGCTAGAAGACATATTGGATAAATTGAGTAGAGCCAAGATTTTTAGTAAGTTTGATCTTGAATTTGGCTACTATCAAATCCGCATAAGGCTAGGAGCTGAGTGGAAGATTGCATTTAAGAATTGACATGGACTTTATGAGTGGATGGTCATGCCCTTGGGCTTATCGAACACTCTGAGCACTTTCATGAGACTTATGAATCACGTGTTGAGATATCTCATAGGGAAGTATTTCATGGTGTACTTTAACAATATCCTGGTATACAGTCCCAACATTTTGAGTCATTGTGAACATATCAGAACATCCTAAAAAATCCCCGTGTCGAGAGACTATTAAAAAATTTAAAGAAATATTGTTTTCATTAGGAAGGAGTGGTATTCTTGGGCTATGTAGTCAGTGGGGGGGCTTGCGAGTTAAATGAAAAAAAGATCAAAGCAATTGTTGATGGCTAACTCCTACTACTTATGCCGACATAAGAAGTTTCCACGGACTGGCTTCGTTTTACAGAAGATTTATCAGGAATTCAACACCCTCGCTACAACCATTTACTGAATAATGAAGAAAAACACTGACTTCTGATGGGAAAAAGGGTAGAGAGGAGCTTTGCTGACATAAAAGAAAGGTTGATCTTTGCTTAGGGTTATACCCTTTTGTATCGTGTACATTGTTTCTTTAGGAAATGTCCTTTTTGTCTTTTCCTTTTTAGGCAAGTTACCTTAAAATTATAGGTATAAATATCCTTATACTTGTAGCTGTAACATATCAGATTATCTTCAATATACTTTTGAGTACTTTCTTTTTGTGTAAAAAATCGTTGTTTACTCTCGGCATCACTCTTATCTTTTCCCTTAAGCATGGTTAAGTGGCGGGTAATCTCATTGGATCAATTCGTGGTCATATCGAATCGTGTCATGAGTTTTCGGAAGTTTCATTGGTATGTCGTATCTTCTAGAGCTGTTCATAGTTTTTGCTTACTGTTTCATTCGTCATTTTTGCCCCATTTCTAACCTTTCCCCATTAACCCTTTTTGAGTTTTTCTACAAGCTTGAACCTATTTAGTGATCGGCCTTATCTGTTCTTGGTCACGGTTCGCAACACATCATGGTTAACTCTCCTATCAAATAACCATGGTTTACCTAACAATATGTAGGAAGCATACATGGATAGTAGGGTGCAGAAAATTTAGTTAAAGTAATTCCTTGTAATGATTAGTAATAGTATTTGCTAAGTGACTTGTTGTGCCCCTTTTTTACTTAACCAATGCAACTTGTACGATTTTGGGATGTGTAACAATCAGCAACTTCAATTTTGAAATAAATTGACTGATCCACTTTGGGTACAACTTCCACTATATACAATGAGGGCATACATTGATCATTCACTTTATAGATGATATGAAACGAATTCTCTCCCCTGCTTCTCTTTTCATGAGGGCTCCATGTTCATTATGCATCGAAAACCATGATCAACTAATCCAAGTCCTCGGCAAACATGTCTTCTTCAATGAGTTCCTTCTTGGCATTTTTCTTTCTTGGCAGTGATCTCCCCCTCCTCCTCAGGTTCTTCACTGCACTCTCTACCTCTAGCTTCATGACATCTCCCTTGATCACCTAGTTCTTTTTGTTCGAGCATTGGGTAGCCATATGTCCAAACCCTTGGCATTTGAAGCACTTAATTTAGCTCATTTCCTACCTATCCTTACCCCTTCTCATAAGTTCGAGTTGGCCTTCACCATCAGGTTGGATTTTCATGCTTAGCTCAAATATCCATCTTTCTACTCAACTTAGTACTTGATTGAGCTTGTTGACTTCCTTGTCTAGGTTGGCTAGTCGGCATTTTACTCGATACTTGGCTTCTTCGTGCCTCTCTATTCGTTGGGCTATTCTAAGGGCTTCAATCTATTGTAATGAATTGTTGGAGCTCTAAAATGTCCGAATATCACCTTTTAAATTTTGATGATAAAACCTAGAGATTGTTCGTACGGGGGGCTCTTCTACTTTAATTGAATCATGAGATTTGGAATTCCTATACATATTTATCAACTATTTGGCCTCTTTGTCTTAGTTTTTGAAGCCAAGTAAAAGTATCTTATAGGCAAGTTTCTGGCACAAATCTATTTCTCAATATCTTTTCATTTTAGGCCAAGTATTAATCTCTCAGTAGCCTTCTAATCTCCTCATAACCTGTAAATTCTTCCGCCCCCAGGGTGGCATATGCGAAAACTTAATAGTAACAATTCTCACTTTCTTATAATCCTCGTAGTGATAATAGTAAATGTCAAGTCTGATTTTTAAATTTTCTTTTTTAAAAATTTGATTTCCCACTTCTTGATTAATACTAAACTTTAACCCATTTAATATTAATCATCGACTAAAGAAATTGAGAAATTCTGGTTTTTTATTTGAAAATTATTTTTGGAGTCGCCCCCCCGACGAACCCAAAAAAAGAAAAAAAAACCATAACTAATTGCGTGGATTGTTTTATGATTTGGCTACTGATTTTTGGGTTTCAATTTTAAATGAAAAAAAAACCAGAGGGTTTAAAGTTCGGGGCTAACCTATTAAACCCTTAACGGTACTACTATTTATTTATCAAAATTAGGATTATTCTTCTAATTATAATGTTTAATAAATAAATAAATCAAATCAAAAGAAAAAGAACCAAAGTTTTTACAGATTTTATCATCGCCCTGAAAGTGCCTACGTAGCTGCTAGCCGGATCAGACGATTGCAGTTCTTTCAAAAAATCTTTAGTGTGTTGGTTTATTTTTAATTTTTGAAGACCGTCTAAGTTTACATTTTAATTTATTTCGGTTTATTTTAAAAAATTTAACGGGGTCTTAAACTCTTGAATTTTATTGTTTTTTAAAAAAAATTTTCGCAAAAAAGTCCTAAAATTAAAAAAAAAAAAGGGGTTTTTTCACTGTTAATTTTTTTTAAAAAGAAATTTTTCCTATGTAAAGAATTCAAAAAGAATATTAAAAAAATCTCTCTTAAGCTAATATATATTTTTTCACAACTATATTTTATTGTCACTAACTACTTATTTAAATAAACTATGTAACATACTCAATCATAAATAAACTAATATTAAAAGTTTCTAACTAATACATATATATATCCTATTAACTAACTAAGTAACTAATCAACTAATTAAAACAATAATAATAATAAAAAAAACTAGTATTTGAACCTGATTTGGGTGGTTCAGTAACGGGGTAGCGCCTTGGTCTAATGTAGCTGCAGACGCTAGTACAACAACATGGGGGGGGAGACATCGGGGGTTGTGGCCGCTATGCAGTGTCCAAGTCCAGTTAGGGGATGTCGTTGATTTTGGATAGCATCAGGTGTTGTCGAATTTAGTTAGCATAGATTGTCAAGTGAAGGATGTCCAAATTGGATTATATTGTGGCGTATTGGTTTTTGTATCATGGCTTGTTAGGTTTCTGTTGTAGTCGGCGAATGCGTGGACTTCAGACCGGATTTTTGTTGACGTTGACTTTGCAATTAGAATCTCGATTGGATTACGGCTTGCTTCGGATCGTTTAGACTTTGAATAGAATTATGGCCTTCGACTTTAAACTTGCATTTCAATTTGGATCATCAGGAAATTAGACTTCAATTGGGGGTAGCGTCAGGGATTTTGGTTTTAAATTGGAATTGGAATTTGCTTGTCGATGCTGACAGACCATTACATGTTCGGAGGTGTGGTAATGCGGTATATAGTCATCGTGAGTGGACCTGTTTTCTATTATTGTTCTTTTTCTCTGACTACGGGAGTATATTTATATAATCAAAAACCCATATTATATCTTATCATATCTAATTATATTTTGATTCGTTAATTAAACTAGATTCAAATAAATTTAAATATGATTTAACTAAATTCACATGATTTAACTAGATATGAATCACATTTTCATCTCGTTTCCTACAAAGTTGAAAAAAAAAAGACAGAGGTACCTGCTGAGACTCAAAACCCAAGACCTCGAATTAAATCTCCCAAAATACTCCGCTACTATCCATTAGGCCATTGACTGCACCTTGATATTTATTACCAATAAATTATATTTAAACTATCCGATTCCCTAAAATAAAATTCTTAACTAAACTAAAACTATTATTCCTAATATAAATTACTTCCTAAAAATATACGAATTTTTTTTATGATTTTTCCTTTCTTATTTATTTATTTATATATTATTATTATTATTTTTTTTTTTGGTATTTTCATCATTTTTTAAATTTTTTTTTATTATTTTTTATCTTTTTTTAATTTTTTTGTTTATTATTTTTGATTAGGACCCTTTTTGTAAAAAATGAAAACTAAGACTATGGAAAGACAAAAATTAGGTGCCTACAGCTGCCCCTCTTTGTAGTCAAGTTTGGGGCAAAACTTGCCATAAAGAAAAAAGAGACACCATTTTTGCCTCAGGATGATTCTATCTTAAGGAACTTTAAAGTCACTTGACAAGGGTTAGAAACAACAATGGGAAGTGTCTTTGTGAATTGGCAAAAAATCTTTAAAAAAGAATAACGAGAATCTTGGTCGTACCCTGAGAGTTGACTAACCAAGGTGGTCAAAGTGCCCCTTGAGCTGGTTAAGACCTAAAAATATGAGGAAAACTTGGACGTGCCCTTAATGAGCTGATTAACTAAGGCGGCCCAAAGCGCCCCTTTGAGCTGGCTAAGACTTAAAAAATAAAGGAAACTTGGTCATCCCCTTAATGAGCTGACTAACCAAGGCGGTCAAAGCGCCCCACGAGCTGGTAACACCTAAAAATATGAAGAAAACTTGGTGTGCCCTTAATGAGCTGACTAACCAAGGTGGTAAAAGCGCCCCATGAGCGGGCTAAGACCTAAAAATATGAAAAAAACTTGGTCCTTTGCCCTTAAGAGTTGACAAACCCAAAGGGGCGGTCAAAGCGCCCCATGAGCTGGCTAAGACCTAAAAATATGAAGAAAACTTGGCCCGTGCCCTTAATGAGCTGATTAACCAAGGTGGTAAAAAGCGTCCCATGAGCGGGCTAAGACCTAAAAATATGAAAAAAATTTGGTCGACCCTTATGAGCTAGCTAAGAACTAAAAATATGAAGAAAACTTGGTTGTGCCCTTAATGAGCTGACAAATCAAGGCGGTAAAAGCGCTCCAGGAGCTGGCTAAGACCTAAAAATATGAGAAAACTTGGTTTTTCCCCTTTAAATGAGCTGACTAAATTAACGCGGTCAAAGCGCCCCATGAGCTAGCTAAGACCTAAAATTATGAAGAAAACTTGGTCGTACTTTAATGAGCTGACTAATCAAGGCGGTCAAAGTGCCCTATGAGCTGGTTAGACCTAAAAATATGAAGAAAACTTAATTTGGGATAGAGCTACATGAGCTTACTAAATCCCTAAGAGATTATAATTTGAGACTGTTTTAGGAGTTAGGTAGAAGCTTAAGAAATCTAGATTGGGATTGCCCCTTATGAGTGGCTAGATCCTTAAATGAGAATATGAGTCGAAATAACGCTCTATAAGCTAATTGATGCGTTAAATCCCTTGAAAAAATTTTTGAGTTAAATAAAGTTTTGAGTTGATCCATGATTTTATACTCACTTGACTTGAACATTTTGGTATAAAAGCCTATAGTCCCAATGCGTTCGGCTGCCGTCTTATCATTTGATTCTCTCGACATGACTTTCCTCCCTTGTCCTCTCTTGGGTGATAAATATTTCCTGATCGGGTAATGCCCCCTACTAGAGAACTGGTTTCTCCTGATTTACTAGGTGATAGTTAAATGGCAGCTTTGTAATTTTTTGGTGGCAACGGTACGTGAAATGTGTACCTCTTCACTTCTGGAGTTTGGTTACTAGTTAGAACTCAAAAACCTTAGGCTTCTTATTTGCGTCAATGACTTTGACAACACAGTCATCAAAGATCATACTAATCATCGGCCTATGGTTGGGTAAGGGATTATTGTTAATATTAGGACCCGGGTTTCCCACAAAATCCACTGCATTGTCCCTTCATCTATCAAGTCCTGAATCTTTTCCTCAATCTCCAACATGCATCAGTCGAATGCCTCACTTGTCCACAGTGATATTCGCACTTTACTGGAGTCAAAGAATCTCGATCGATATCGATCGCTGGGGAAGTTCGTACCGTATAAAAATTTAAATCCTTTCACAACTTCTCGAAGACTTGACTAAAAGGGAAAACCGATATCTTGGTAAATTGTCTATAAGTCTTGTTATTTTTGAAACTGTCTCTGTACTTTTTTGCTGGGCGAGAGGGGATTTCCCCTAAAAGCAACTTGAGCATTTGGTCTGGCATTTGAATTTACCATCCCAAACTGTAGATTCTTTAGGCTTGCTGGCGCTGGTCTAGGACCAGATGATGACGCTGGTGGTCTTCTATCTGCCTGGGTCTTGTAGCTTACCGGAAGGGGACGACACTTTCAATCCTGCACCCGGCCGCTCCCACTTTAGCAAAACGGGATGAGGCCTGCCCGATGAGTGGGAGAAATAGGGCTTCTCCAAGGTGTTAATAAAAGTGATGTAAGCTCCTTCTCAATCGTTGGAGTAAGCTTCTTGTAGCTAAGGACCCCATCTTTGAGCGTATTCTTTGAACGTTTCATTATTCTTTTTTCGTGGGGCGACTAAATCCATCATAGTCGGGGCTACTTCCTCATTGAATTTAAAATTGCTCACAAAACGCTCGAACAAGTTTCTCCTATGTATTTATCTGATTCAAAAACAACTAGGCATACCAAGTCAAGGCCGATCGGTTAGGCTATCTTGAAATGTTGTAACATGAGTGGATCGTATTGAAAATATTTACCCCTCTCCCTGACATACAACCTGGTGTGGAGCTTGGGACAACTCGTCCCGTTGTACTTTTTTGAATTTTGGTACCTTAAAAATTCTCAGGGTATGATTCCATGTCATACGTGGAAAACTTTGTGATCCTCCCCTGTTTAAATCCATTACACCCTACGAATGCCTTCATCTTCTCAGTGATCTGTTATGTCAATTTCTTTTCTTTTTTTCAAGCTGTCTGTGTTGGCCCATGGTCGACAGGTCTTAGGACCGCATACGTGTCAGGCTCGGAGGTCAGGTTATCTTTCTAGTAAACTCCCTTTTGACTAGAATGGGTCTTTTTGATATTCGTATTCTGTTTTAGGAGCTTGTGTTTCTTCCATAACGGGTTTTGGAACCCTCTTCATTAGCCGACGCTGTAGCTCATAGCAAAGCAATGCTTTCTCTAGGAAGTCATTTATTCTATCTTTCCATAGCCCTTTCTACGGAACGAAACCTCAGCTTGGAGAGACATTGATCTCAGGATCTCCATCATTTCCTTGAGTGGTGGCCATCCTGGTTTGGAAAAAGAGTTCTAATCGAACTTCTCTGAAAGACTTGACGTTTGGGAGCTATCTTTAAATTTTACTTGATGTTTATTTGAACAACTCAACAAAGGGTTAGTACATATTATATTTTCCCAAAAAAGGGTTATTAATCGTACAAACACAAAATGCATTCACACGAGTGCAATGAAAAATCAAGAATTAGGGGGGAACCTTTGATGTGGCAAAACCTAACTAACTTTTATTAATTTTTGCAATTGCGAAGCTTTACACCTCTTATTTTGTTCAAAAAATGAATTCTAATGAAAACATGAAAAACCTAAAATCTAAAATTTTAATCTCCTAATGACTAGTAAGCTTATATTGTGTCCTCCTCGTCTTTCGGATCATGGGAACTTGCTCTTCTTTACCCTGGTCATCTTCAGTTGTGCTTCCCAAAGCCTTTATCTTCTGTGGTACTCCTTGCAACGGCTTTCCAACTCCTGCTCTCTTTTTTCTCATCCTCTCTGGTTCAGCTTGAACTTCCCTCTTCTCTTCGTTGTCTTCATATCTTTCAGCCCTTTTAGTTAGTGATAAAAAAATCCTTTGGTTGTTTGACTCTTGGCTGTTATCCCTCTAGTGGTAGGGGTGGTCTTTCTCGTGCACCCAAAGAGCTCGGATGCTTTGAAACTTGGTTATTTTACAACCATCATCATATCAGGGTTAAGGAAGTCCAGCGAGGCAGCTTCTAATTATGGTCTAGGGATTTATGTCCTCAATGAGTCCATTGGCTAGAACGTATGCAGTGCAGAGGTTGAAGCCAATTAGAGGAATCCCCTTTGAAGTCTCTACATCCTCTTATCATTTTCTTGCTCGCAAACCACCTGGGTGTCAACAACAAAATCTTTTTCTTTCATTTCTCTGAAAGTATTGGGAAACCCGTAGCGGCTACTATATTTTCTGGCAGCTCAATTCTTTTCCAAAAGATTTGATGAGATCATATTGCTGAGTAAACTTGGCCCGATTAAAATCAAGCTGGTACTTCTCATGTGGCTACGAACCAACCACCCGTAGGACCATATTAGTTTTCATCTCCTCGTTTCTTTTTCTTAAAATGGTTTAGTGATTGAATCTGCTTGGCCAAAAAGGGGTAGATATATGATTCCTTTCAAGGAAATTTGGGGTACGAGTTTTTACAATCTGAAATGGACTCGACGTCTTTCATCAGGGAATAGGATTGTATTGAAGATTACCGTATAAAAGCGTTGACCCGGTACTGGTGCCACACTTCTAAACTTGCATAAAAAACCTGCGTTTTTCTCTATGTTCACTTCAGTAGAAAACCAATCCATGACATCCTCTAATCGAATGGTCTTTCCCTTTATTTAGAACCTGGTTTATTCGGTTTTTTTGATTCCCAGCAACTTGCTAAAGATCTTTGGTGTTACAGCTTCCAAGTCTGGGACATAAATATCATCCGTGATTGTAGGAGCCCACAATAATTAGGGAATTCTTCTACAGTTGGCTTAGCTGATTAGGGCCCATGCAAAAACTGGTGGATTCGGGCTCCCTAAGGTGGACTAAGGCCGGATTAGAGTGATGCTCACAGGCATCTTCTATAGAGAGAGGATCGGCCCAAACTTGTTTTTAATAAACTCCTGTTCTTAATAAACTCTTGTTTATCTGGGCTAAAGAGTCGAAACCATGTATGAAGCAACTTCTGTGGCTAATGCGGTAGGTGACATGAATGTCTTCAAAAGGCCCTTACCTTGGCCCAGCCATGAATAATCAAAATTAAAATTACAATTACAATGTATTCTAAAATTTAATAAAAATATTACAAATTATTTACAAGGAAAAATTACAATTTCAATCACAACTTCACAACTGCTTTTATCAATGTAGATTTTTCATCTCATAGGTTTCTTATGATTTTTGAAAAAGTTTACATGTAATATAAAGGATAGGTTCTAAGGCCCTCAAGTTCTGCGACCACTAGTTTTTTCAAAGCAACAATTTTGTGGGCGCATTTGAACTTGAGTGGGGGTAACCTGATCGGCCCCGGAAGGTGGTTACCCCACAACATACGAAGCTTACATAATGACCCCTCTCCTAAGGTCCTAAGATGGGCTAGTTCCAAACCATGTCTAACATGCAATTTATGATGCAGAAGGAAAAATAAAATAAATAAATAAAAATAACAAAATAAAAGATAAAACTAAACCCCCCCAAAATTTCCCCTTAAATGAACTGCCATAACAAAAAAAAAAATGCTAGTAAAAAAAAATAAAATAAACAAAAACATCAAATAACATACTTAAGTTCTTTTTTTTTTTTTTTTTTATTATTTCATTTTTTTTTGAAAATAATCCCATTTTTCGACAACTTCTAATGGCTAGCCCTTTAACGGTCTAACAGTAGAGGGCGCCAATCTATCAAGTGTGATTTTTCGATTTCTTTTTTAAAATTGATTTCTCATTTCTTGATTAATACTAACCCTAACCCCTTTAAAATAATCCTCGACTAAAGAAATTGAGAAATTTTGGTTTTTTATTGAAAAATTTTTTTTGAAGTTGCCACCCACCGAAGCCGGGAAAAGAAAAAGAAGCCGGAACCAATTGGGTAGATTGTTAACGATTTTGGGTACCGTTTTTTTGGTTTTAATTTTAAATGAAAAAAAAAACCCGAGGGTTTTAAGTTTGGGGGCTAACCTATTAAAACCCCTTTAAAAGGTACCCCCTATTTATTTACCAAAATTTGGATTATTCTTCTAATTATAATGTTTTAAAAAATAAATAAATCAAATCAAAAGAAAAAAAAACCTAAGTTTTTACAGATTTTATTATCGCCCCCAAGGTTTCCTACGTACTCGCTAACTGGGATCAGACGATCGTAGTTCTTTCAAAAAAATCTTAAGTGTGTTGGTTTATTTTAATTTTTGAAAACCGTCCAATTTTACATTTTTATTTATTTCGGTTTAAATTTTAAAAAAAATTTTAAAGAGGTCCTAATTCTTGAATGTTATTGTTTTATAAAAAAAAAAATTTCGCTAAAAGTCCTAAAATTAAAAAAAAAGGGTTTTTTTCACTGTTTAAATTTTTATTAAAAAGAAAGTTTTCCTACGTGAAGAATTCTAAAAAATATTAAAAAAAACTCTCTTAAGCTAATATATATATTTTCACAACTATATTTTATTGTCAATAATACTTATTTAAATAAACTATGTAAAATACTCAATTATATATAAATAATAATTAAAATTTTTCTAATATATACATATATATATATATATCCTATTAAATAACTAACTAATCAACTAATCAATAACAATAATATAAAAAAAAAACTAGTATTCGAACCTGATTTGGGTGGTTCAGTAACGGGGTAGCGCCTTGCGTCTAATGCAGCTGCAGACGCTGGGACAACGGTGTGGAGGGGGAGACGTCGGGGGTTGCGGCCGTTGTGTAGTGTCCAGTCCAGTCAGGGGATGTTGTTGATTTTGGATAGCATCAGGTGTTGTCGAATTCAGTTAGGGATAGATTGTCAGGTGAGGATGTCCAAATTGGGGTTATATTGTGGCGTATTGGTTTTATATCATGGCATGTTAGGTTTCTGTTGCAGTCGGCGAATGCGTGGACTTCGGACGGGATTGTGTTGAAGCAATGACGTCTAACTTTGCAATTTGGGAAACTTTATTGGATCACGGCTTGCTTCAGATCGCTAGACTTCGAATAGAATTATGGCCTTTGACGTAACTTGCATTTGAATTTGGGATTGTCAGGAAATTAGACTTCAATTGGAGTAGCATTTGGGATTTTGGTTTTAAATTGGAATTGGAATTTGCTTGTCATTTGGGGATAGACCATTACATGTTTGAAGTGTGTGGCGTACGGTATGTAGTCGTGTAAGTGGACCTGTTTTTATTATTGTTCTTTTTCTCTGATTGCTAGAGTGTATTTATATATCTAAACCATATCAAAATCTTATCATATATGATTCGTTAATTAAACTAAATTCAAAAAATGATTTACTAAATTCTCACGATTTAACTGGATATGAATCACATTTTCATGTCGTTTTTTGCAAAGTTAGAAAAATAAAGACATAGGTACCTGTTGAGACTCAAACCCAAGACCTCGAATTAAATCCACCCAAATACTCCACTACTTATCCATTAGGCCGTTGACTACACCTTGACATTTATTACCCAAAAAATTATATTTAAACTACTGATTCTCTAAAATAAAATTTTTAACTAAACTAAAATTAAAACTAAAACTAATTAATCCTAATATAAATTTCTTCCTAAAAATTTACGAAATTTTTATGATTTTTCCTTTTCTTATTTATTTATTTATTATTATTATTATTATTACTTTTTTTTGGTATTTTCATCATTTGTTAATTTTTTTATTTTTTTTTCTTTTATTAATTTTTTGTTTATTATTTTGAATTAGGACCACCCTTTTTGTAAAAATAAAAAATAAGACTATGGAAAGGCAAAAATTAGGGGTCTATAGTAAAAAAATGCTCCACTTTCTCTTCCATTCCAATACTTATCAGCATTCTTAGATCCATTGAAGTTCGGAATCTGAAGGTTCAATGATTACTGCTCTAGGAAAATTTTGCTTGCTCTTCTTCAAAATACTTTTCCTCATCTTTTTCATCTATTCCCTCAAGTCTATCCTTTGTTTTACTCGTCTACCTACTTCTCTAAACCCTTAAACTAGTCAAGCTGGGTTCTAACTTCTGATATGATGAGCAGCTTGTAGGGGGTTTTGCGTAGCTTTAGTCGGTTGGCGAACCAATGCATGAACAACTCGGGTCGGATCTATTAGGAGATTACTACCTCATCTAATCTCTCGTCAGTGCTCCTAGGGGTTCCCTAAGAAAATATCGTCCATGGGGAATAACTCCACTATTGTTATCTTCAACATCAATGTTTATACTTTGGGGCAGTCATTTTCTCTATTGATTTAAAGCCCAAACTCCTTTAAATAAGCGATATAGCAAACATGTCACAAACTAGAAAAAGTGACAGTTAACAAATATAGCAATCAAATGACACAGTAACTTACTTTATTTCACTATGCAAAACAAGGTATAAATAGAACTTCAAACATAAACAATGACTCAAACAAAAGCTCCGCTTTGATACCAAGATGATGTGACCGTAACCAAGATCAGATAAGGCCTGTGGTTTAGATGGGTCTAAGTTTGTAGAAAGCTCAAAAAGTAGAGATGGGGAATGTGCAAAAAGGATTAACGAGAATGAAGAGTAAGCAAAAGCCTACAAACAGTTTTAGAGGATATGACATACCAATAGAACTTCTAAGTACTCACGGTAAAATTCTAAAAGGAGTGTGAGGAATGTACAGAAAGGATTAATGCGAATAAAGAGTAAGTAAAAAAACCCCTGAACAATTTTAGAGGATATGACGTACCCAAAGGAACTTCTAAGGAATCATGGCATAATTCGATATAGTGCACAAATTAGTCCGGTGAGGTTATTCGCCATTTACCCTTACTCAAGGATTAGGATAAGAGTGATGCCGAGAGTAAATAGGTAATGTTTATGTAAGGAAGGAAAAATACTAAAGTGTATTAATGGTAATTTGATTTGATTCTTTATAGTTATAAGTATAGAGGGTATTTATATTGAGAATTAGGACAACATGCCCAAAAAGGAAAAGACAAAAGAGAGTATTATCCTAAAGAAGTAATGACAATAATACAAAAAAGTAAAAAAAGATTATTCTAGAAAAGTAATGGTTAGTAGAGTAGATTCCTCACTGGTTTTGGGCCACGGGGCAAGATACATTGGCGGGGCCTTTGGAGAATGCAAAAAAAGGTTTGGATGGGTTTGCTTGTCCATGTTTAGCAGGGGGGCAAAGGATTAATTTGGAGTCTTCTCGCACTCAGCAAGATTGAAGCCAGGTAAGTGGTTAGTTTTGGGAATGAATGTAAAGGAGCTAATATTAGAAATTTTTCTCACATACATTTCTTGACATACACCTTCGAGAAGTAGGTATAAAATTTTCGGCTTAGCATCGGGATGGGTTTTGCAAAAATATTTGGGCTTCGGGGGTTTGGGCGAAACAAGGGAACCCGCCTTCAACCCTTCTACCCGGGCTATTGTGGGTCAAAGTTCTATAGCCTGATTTCTATGTTAAATATAGGTAAGAACTTAATCTACAAAAGTATTTAATAAAATCTCCAAAAAATTTGTTTATTTATCTATATATAGTTCTCCATTTGAGTTTTTTCATAAATTTGCTATGATTTTTTTTTTTAAATTTCGTTTTTAGAATTTTAAAAAAAAATTTTTTTTTTTTTTAGACTATTTTTGCAAAAACGGTCCGTTTTAGATTTGTTCTATTTTTTTTCATTATAGTTTTAAAATTTATAAATTTTTTAATTTTTTTGACTTAAATATTTAAAATTATGATTTTAAGCTTTTCTTTATTTTTTAATGTTTTTTAATAAATTTTAAAAATTTTATATTTTTGAAATTTTATTATTTTTAAGTCATTTTATAATAATTTATTTTAACCTTTTTTAAGGCTAACTTCTCTTTTAAAACCTTTTTTTTTGCTATATTTAAAAATTTTCTATTTGTTTAAATTTACTTTATTTTATTATAATTTGTGAAATTAATTTTTTTAAAATGAGGATTTTGAGATAGCAGCTCCTAGGGTTTCCATGTCTCATTTATAATTTTTCATTTTTTTCCCAAATTTTGAAAATAATTTAATGTTTTATACATTATTTTTTATTATTTAATTTACTAAAATTTAAAAAACAAATCTATTTTTCCCCTTAATGCTCATAGCATACATGCATTTTTTAATATATATATTATAACATTTCATAATTTAGGGATTTAATATTTAGTATATTTTCATGTACTTTTAGGCTATACTATATTATACCATACTATAAACTTTATACATATATTTAATTATACATACAATTGTTACCATGTCTTTTTGCCTTTATTTTATAAATGTAATGTAAACTTTATGTATATCCAACATTATGTCTAATAACTTAAATTATTATGTACTAACGTTGTTATGTACATACATGTACATAGATACTTGGATGCATTACATGTATATAAAATATATTTTTTATATTTAATAAGAAAATGAAAAAAAACAATCAAAATGTTTTATAGCTATATAATTTCTATAACCAATGTTTTACATTTAATTTTATCATATTGTACGTAGTTATATACCCAAAGGGGTTTCATCAATATAACACTATACATAAAAATACAACTTTTTCAATAAACTCAATGCATTACAAAAAGTTTTTACAAAGAAAAGCAAATACAAAAAGAACTCTATTACATATTCCTAAAATCATGAAAAATTTTATAGGGGTACAGTAAACCAAATAACCATATCCAATTTTTAAAAAAAAAAAATTTAAAAACAAAAATAAATTTCTTGATTTGCTTTATTTCTTGGGAAATACCCTTCTCAATCTTCTTGTCCTTATAAGAAATTAAGATATAGATACTTTTTAAATATATTGAAGATAGTAGATTGTTTAGAAGTTTTAGAAAAAAAAAGGAAAATGAGGGGGAAAATTTTGATTGGGAAGTGGATATATGTTGTTTTTCTTGACTTTTATTTTAAAAAAAAAATAAACAAACAAGTGAAGTAAAAAAAAGGGGTGTAGAAAAGCAATTGGAAGAGGAAAAAGAAAAGTAAAAAGAAAGTTAAAAAAAAAAATATGGATAAGATATAGGGGCTTGATTTGACTTGTCCTTATCCTCTTTAATCTTTAAACCACATAATTTTTTCAATGGAAAAAAAAAAAACAAAAAAAGTGGCAGCTGAACAGGCAGAAGTGGGGGAAAAAAAAAGTAAGAAAAAAAACAGGAAAAAAAAAAAGGAAAAAAAAAAGACAAGAAAAATAAAAATTTTAGGGTTGGGTTTTCAAAAAATGGTATTTAAATTTTTAAAAACATTTTTAAAAAAATTCATTATGCAATTGTTAAAGAATTATAGAATACAAAATTAATGTTAGTTATTATACATAAACTAAAAAACAATAAAACTAACTTAAAATAATTAAAATTTAAAACAAAAAAGCAAAATATTAAAAAAATATAAAATCAAAAATAAACACAAATTTAAATTTAAAAATTTATCAATTTTTTATTAAATTATTATTCTTTTCGTTTAGAACATTTTGAAGTTATCTCATTTTTTCATTAGTGATTTTTCGCGATTTGTTTTTAGTTATAATCGTATCCAAAAAGGGTTTTATTACTTTTTTGGGTAAAATTTTTTAAAAATTTTATAAACTTTGTTTATGAGCTTTGGGTTTTGACAATTTGGATTTAATCTTGGATTTACTGTGCATGGGGTTTTTGTTTTTGTATGCAATTTGGTTTCGATCAAAATTTTTGGATTTTTCCATTTATATTAAATTAATTTGTGATTTAATTAATTTTTACTTATTTAGTCTCACAACCCGTAAAGTAATCTGGGCATTTTGGTCCAATTAGGGGTTTAAACCAAAATTTACAGGGTTTTTAGATTTTTCTTTTTATCAAAATTGCCATATGGTATAAGGTACAAGTAAAATTACCAAAAAATTGCAAGTTTATTTTGGATTATAAATCGCAATTCTAAAATTTGGGGACATCACATTATCTTTCCCTTGATTTGTGTATTATTTCATCTTTTCTTTTGCCATGTGGCCGCCCTATAGGTAAAAAGCTAAATCGCATGTCAAAAATGTGAATTAACAATCGTATTTCATAAATTATTTTTACCATGACCATTTTTAGGAAATAATTTTTCCAAAGGGGCAAACACACCTATTCCTTCTCTAAATAAAAGAGACACACCTAATGAATTAATCGATCATCCTTTTCCCTAAAAGCTACAATTTTTTTTCTAAGTGAATTCCCAAAAGTTTTTCTAAATAGCATAAAATTTCTTATTATTTTTAGCTCATAAAAAAAGCTACTTTAAACAGTGTAGAACTTATTTGTTTCAATCTATAAAAAGAGCTATTCTAAGTAGCATAGAACTTCTTATTTTTTTTAGTCCATAAAAAATCTATTTTATTCGTTATTTCATTATCTGTTAACCTTCTTGGACAACCCATTTCCTACTATGAAATGTTGGGAAAAGGGAAAAAAATTACAAAAATCGCATATTTGGGAAAATAATCTCAAAAATACTGCACTTGAAATCACCTGTTTAAGAGGCAATTTTAGTATAAGCCTAATCAATAGGCGATTTCAATATAAATTATTTTAATAAACCCACATTTACATTTTATCTACCCCTCCACTTTAACTTTAGTCGAGCTTATATGCAATTGCAATTGAAAATTGCATCACCTTAAATTTAGTGGACCCTTGCATGATTTTAGTTGAAAGTGTAATCGAAACATGATGTTGAATAGACAGTTATTTTTTTAGTCAATCAATCAAATTTTATTCAATTATTTCTTTGTGAGATGTTTGGTTTTATCTTCTTTCAGTATTACATAGATATATGCATTTTGAATCGACATAAAAAATTATTAATAACTTTAAATTATGAAGAAATGAAACCATTCTACGAAATGTAAGTAAATTGTCAAAAATAGCTAAATATTATTTTGAAAATAAAGAAAGTAAATTAGAAGTGAAATATACAAAGCTAATGATGTCGGCGTTATTATCGAGGCAGTGGCCGAGTGTCGTGGTCCGGAGCTTTCTTTAGCATACAAATGGACCGTGCGGTGCTTGCTGTCCTACCTCTATAGTAGTAAGCAAGCCTAACTCACATGCAACGTTGACCAATAAGATCTAAACCTGTAAGCAATACAACCAAGGAAGAAGCCAACAAAATATAAGGATACAAGTATGAATGGAAAAATGAATAGTACACTTTATTAATTCCAACAAAATATAAGGTTACAATGTGTGTGCATAGGGGTATCATGTATGTAATAAGTGCCATCGATCATGATTAACCAATGTGATGAGTAAGAGCTTTAATCTATAAGAGTACTACACCCCTGTAAAGAGCTTTATGAACATTTTTGGCCTGGCAGGAAGAGACATTAAAACTGGTGAAATGACACTACTTTCTAAAAGTGGAAATTTCTAATAATAGTAAGGTCCCTAATTATACAAAAAAACCCCCTTATGTTACAATATGTACAAAAGAATGGCCCCTTACTAGTATAAGTATGTTACAAAAAGAGACCCTGACATCCTCCCTCACTTAATTTTATTGACATCCTTGGCAATATATACTAGAGCTTGGATTTGGTGGCAGAGGTTTTTGGCTGGCAAGTTGACTTTCTCTCGGATAAGGCTTCAGATCTTCTTTAGTCTCCCAACTAGTTTCTTCTTCTCCTCGATCTCTCCACTTGACAAATATTTTTTATATTCTTCTCCCAGTGGCGGGATCTCTGACTTTTTGCTTTGCAAGGATGTCTTCTACGGCTTAACTTAGGTTGAACATGATCTTAACGTATGACCGCTTAGACACATTGTGAGATGGGTCTTCCATGTCTAGATAATATGGCTTCAAGACGCTAACATGAAAAAACTGGATCGACCTTTAAACCACGTAGGAGGCTTAATCTTATAGGTTGCTCTTCCAATCTTCGAGATGATAGGAACTGGACCAATTTACTATGGATCAATCTTCTCTCCTTATTCCTAAATGATCTGACCTGCTCTCGAAGATATTTATGAGGACTTAATCTTTAACATCGAACTCGCTAAGTCGCGATTCTAATTATGCCCATTTCTTCATTCTCTTGGAAGCCTTTTCAAGGTACACTTTTGCTACTTCTGAACTCTTCTTCCAATCCCTAGTGAACTGATAAGCTCTTGGGCATCTCCTAGTATATGGTGCTATCACTATGTAGGGTAATAGTGGTTGCTGGCCCGTAATGATCTCTATAGGGCTCTTTATTGGAGGAAGAGCTCCACTAGATGTTGAAACAAAACTAGGTGATATCTAGTGAGTCAACCTAATTCTTCTAGTTAGCATTGATAAAGTGCTGAAGGTATTCCTTTAGTAAACTTTTGAATCTTTCTATTTGCCTATCACTTTACGGATGGTAGCTGGAGTTCATGCTCAGCTTGGAACCTAGGAGTTAGAATAACTCTGTCCAAAATTTTCATATAAACTTAGTGTCCCTATCACTTACAATAATCTTAGGCATACCTTAGAATTTCAGCACATGCTTAAAGAAAAGCTACTTGTCTCTTCTACACTTGTCAACAACAACAACAAAAATGGATGGTGTTTCCCCCACTTTGGTAGGAAAGTGGTAAAGTCCATAGAGACACTATCCTATGGGTGAGATGGCACATGAAGTGGCTCCAATAGGCTTGCCACCTTTTGTCTCTCAACTTTGTCCTGTTGGTAAGTTAAGCAAGTCTTTGTATAAATCACCACATCTTCCTTCATATCCAGCTAGTAATAGCCCTGCTTCAATAAGCTCAGTGTCTTCTACTAACTAGGATGTTTACCCAACAAAGTAACATGGCACTCTCTCATGTGTGCCCTTCTCAAATTGCTTGCCTTCAAGACATACAATCAGCACCCCTTGGTGTAAATGAGGTCACCATCTAACTAATTGCTTGAGATTTTTGGCCAACAGGTCTTGACCTATATGTTGCTTGATTTGCTCTTGAATTGAAGTTGAGATTTGACTCGCCGATTGGTGTGCAATCTATGCTAAGGATGCTAAATTGGCTCGCTTGCTTAAAGCATCTACCACCTGATTAGTCCGCCTATTGCAGTGCTCAATCTCCATATCAAACTTTGCAAGAAACTTTTGCCATCTTGCTTGCTTAGAATGTTAGGAAGTGAGAGGATTGGCTCCTCCATCACTATACGCTTCAACTCCTCGAAGGCACTCTGGCATATCTCATCCTATGACCATACTTAGTCCTTCTTCAATAGATCTGTAAGGGTTGTCACTTAACGGGAATATCCCTCAACGAATCTTCTATAGTAATTTACGAGTTTAAGGACTGCAACTCCGTTACACTCTTAGGCATTGGCTAATGCCTGATTGCTTCCACCTTAGCCATATCCATTTAGATTTGCCCTTCTTCAATAACATGACCCAGGAAGTTGATGTGCTCTTGCACAAAGGCACATTTTTTACGCTTCACATACAAATGATTCTCTTACAGCATTCTTGAAAACATTCTTAAGTGTTTCCCATGGTCTTGTAATGTCCTGTTATACACAACAATATCGTCTACATAGATGACTACAAATTTGTCGAGATATTCACAAAATACATTATTCATTAAGGTACAAAATGTCGCAGGAGCATTAGTGAGATTGAAAGGCATTACCAAGAAACTCATAAGCACTATACTGGGTTACACACATTGTTTTGGGCCCATTACCCTTAGCAATGCATACCTGAAGATAGCTTGAGCGAAGATTCAACTGTCATGACCCTAAAGGGGGACTAGTAGGATTACTTAAAATTTTCATATCATATGTGCACCAATGATTGAAAATCATCTTGTAAGTTAGAGATTGCAAGATTCTAAATAATTAATCACTGAAGTTTTTATTTATTTATTTAATTAACTTACAATCACATATATGTGACTATGGATATCCGATAAGCCATGGTCTAATAGAACCACAGAGAATCGTATCTCCTACTAAACAATAAGATTAGGTAGTAAGGTTCTAAAACTCAAACTTACTAAAGTTACAAAATTAAAGGTAGTAATAATAATTATACATATATAATAATTCAAATGAATTATATAGTCTGTCTTCAGAGTCTAACTTCTATGCATCTCGACGTTGGCACTCAACCCTCAGTTCTTAACCATGCCCGATCATCTAGTAACCTGTAAGAGAAAACTATTAGGGATTAAGCTATAAAAGCTTAGTGAGTTATTTTCCCTCAATCACACAGTAATCAAGTTATACAATAGTTAAGTTCAACCAAATGAATTGCATGGCAAACAGTATGCCAAACAAATATATATAGGTGACCAGGTAGCTGCATGTAACTCAGATTTAATACCCTCCGAAGCCAGGGTTGTAGATTCATCGGTACAGTTAGATCCGGGTATCATTTTAAAACTTATTTCATAACAAAACTCCATGTTTCATATTTAAAATGTAATGGTATATCCATTACTAGCTTTATCAAAATGAGTTCCATATATGATTGTAAGTAGGTTCACGCAGCCCTCACTCTACCCCTAAACAAAGGCCTTTGGACTCAACCCATAGCCGAACGGTTGGCACCTCCACGCCTAGTCATCCCATGAGCCAGGGTAAGGTCATATCGTATGTGTGCATCGTACGAAATCAATAACAATCAATAATCAACCCACGTATGGCCTCTCGCTACCTTCGTGTAATGTGACTGCTCGGAATTAATTATGCAGTGCAATGATTTATGAATGATCCAAGTTAACTTTCTAGTTGAATAAAATTTAGTCTTATTTATTTAGTGATCATTCTAAGCCACAACAATCAATCTAATAAATCTATTATGTAACAAACATTATATTATTACAATTTAAGGTAGATTCACCATTAACACAATTATAATGCATAAGCATAACCTAACCCCATACACATTTATTTATAATTCATAATTTGTATTCACTAACTCAAGCACAACAAGTATGGAATCATTAGGAAAAACTCACTTGACCATGGCTAGTTCAAGGGTCATAGTAGTCTGATGGCAACTCAAGGTTGATATCGAAATTACTTAAGAATAATGATAAGTTTGTAAGGTAGGGAATTTAAAGCTAACTAATGTTATAATTTGTAAGGTCTACTTCACTTAATTACATGAAATTGCTGATTCGAGCTTTTTGTCGAATCATTTATAACTTTTTCGTTTTAGCTCGGATCGTTATAAACTTATGGTCTATTTTGATCGTTTTCGATCGTATTTTCTCATAACGAGGTCCGTTTTAAATGTTGTGACTCACTAATTCGAATTGTTATATAAAAAATATCAGAATAAATTATTATTTAAGTTTAAAAAATCATAAAATATTAATTTTCGATATTTTATTATTTTGAGCATATTTTCCTATTTTTAAGATTTTTACTTTATTATGATTATTATTATTATTATGGCTATTATATTATTTATTATTTATGATTTTCTTATTATTCATTCGTATTTTATGTACTTATCTTATATTTAATTAATTTTTATAATTTACTTTAATTTATAATTCCTAACTTACGGTAATACACATATATATATATTTATATACCTACTTCTTACATATTTTATAAATTTATTTTATTTAGTAACTATTATATGATATATATACTACTTAATATTCGGTATACTATACATCTACTATATGTTGTACATATACTATATATTATATATACTTTAATGCCACATACATGGATACCTAATATATAATATATAAAATATAACTTACATGTATATATATAAAAATATATATTTACAAAAATACTTATACATACTATTTGAATACATATTCATGAATAATATATATATATACCTCATGTATACAACTATATATATGTTTCCATATTTATTTTGTAAAAAATATTACTAAATACATATTATGTATAGTCTTATTACATACATACACATATCGTATATTATACTTACATACGTACATGTCTACATACATATCTTTATACATACATATATATATATAATTATACATGTATACACACACACACATATATATATATAGTTACGATACATACATCTATATTTATACTATATTTATGTAATGAAATACTTAATATTAATTATATGTATTCTAAAAACAAAATACATAATACATATTCTTTCCATATAATATACTTATGTTCATACATGTATACATTATAGCCTAATACATGCATATATAATTTAATTTATGTATTTATGCACATATGCATGCATTAGTAATGTTATATTAAAAAAAAATAAATAAATAAAATAATATTATACAAATACTATATTTATACATGTATATACTATATACATACATCTATACTAAATAATTTATTTACCTTTTTCTTCTAATTCTTTCTTCTTCATTTCCTTATTCTTTTCTTTCTTTCTTTTTCTTTCTTTCTCTCTTTCCTCTCCTCACGTTTGCTTCTAGGATTTGTTTCCTCTCTTTCTTTTTTTTTCCTCTTTGTTTCTATGGTTTTGTTCTCTTTTTTTTTTTTCCTTTTATACATGTGAGTTAGCTTAAATTTAAGCTAGTATTTATCTAATCTTTACAAATGGAAAAATTTTTTTTCCTCACATGGGCAGCTTTTAATTTCCAGAATGTTGTAATTGGAAAAAGAAGAGAAGAGAGAAAAGAGATAAAATTGAAAATAAAAGGGAAGGAAAATAAAAATTAATAATAAATATATGTAATTTTTCGAAATATAAAAATTATAACAAATCTCATCATAAATTAATTTTTAAATTTTTGTAAAATTTTATCAATTTAATTGGTACTCGATATAACTATAATTTTACAAGTTATTATAGTGATTTCATTATAATTTCATGCGAATAGGCTATTAGTCGAAAATTGCAATCGACTATAATTTTATCACTATTGAGTAATATTTAATTATTTTATAAGTTTATATTTAAAATTTTTTTTTAAGGTTTTGATCAATTCGGGTTCATTTTGGTTAATGATGTGTAAGTCAGTTTTTAGGGTTTTAGTATGCGATTTAAGGTTTTAATCAATTTCTAAGGTTTTTACTAGTTATAATATATTTATATTTACGATTTATTAAATTTTTATCTTATTCGGCCTTAATGACTTTTTAAGTCATTTATAATTATGGCTCAATTCTACCTTAAATAGCTAAATTTGCGGGGTTTCACCAGCTTTGTAAAATACTTAGCCTCTTTCAGTTGATCAAATAGATTAACAATTAGTGGAATCGGGTAATGATATTTCATCGTCAGCTTGTTTAGAGCACGATAGTCAATACATAATCTCAAACTCCCATCCTGCTTCTTCTGAAATAGAACAGGAGCCTCGTATGGTGCTTTTGAGAGTCGAATAAGCCTGCCTCATAACAACTCATCCAATCGCTTCTTCAATTCAACAAGTTTGGGAGGCGACATTCTATAAGGAGCTTTAGCGGGTGGTTTGGCACTAGGAATCAACTCAATTTCATGGTCCACTGACCGTTTAGGAGGTAATTCCTTTGGGAGCTTGTTAGGCATCACATAATCATACTCCTTTAGTTGCAACCATAGTGACCTTTACTCTCTCATCATTTGTCCCCACAGTAGCAAAGTATTGCTTCATGTCAAATAGAAAGTTCTACAACAACTTGGTGTCCCTTATGCCAGTGAATGCCTTGGGCTTAAGCATCTTTAGATGTCTTGCATGAACAGGAACATGTATGGGGGTAGGGGTAAGAGCATTTCCTACAGCCCGAGTCAAAATAGCTACTTGTGCCCTCAATTCCTTATAGTCTCAATTGAGGCACGAGTAATAACTCATCTTCTTAAGTCTTCCACTTGAGTCTCCTAAGTGTTGTCTTGCCTCATCGATCATTATGTGCATTTCCCTTTGAGTGTTTGCATTGTAACACCGAAATTCTTAGCCATCTTAGTCATCTTAACATTCATCTCTTAATGATTGGCCTCAACTTTAGCTACTCTTACTGACAGTACAACCAAATCATCCATCCACTTAGACAATCCCTTGAGGATTTCCTCTAGCCATCTAGCCCCTTGCTTACTTTCTCTTGTTGTGTCATGGTTGTTTCCGCTGAAATAACCTAGGCTCTAATACCAACTGTCATGGTTCGGGGCTTTCTTTAGCACACAAACAAACCATGCGATGCTTACTGTCTTACCTCTACAATAGTAAGCAAGTCTAACTCATAGGCAATGTTGACTAACAAGGTCTAAACCTGTAAGCAATATAACTAAGGAAGAAAGCCAATAGAATATAAGGGACACAAGCACGAATGGAAAAATGAATAGCATACTTTATTAATTTTGACAGTAATACAAGGCTACAATGTATGTATACGGGGATACAGTGTATGTAATAGATGTTGTTAGTCGTGTCAACCAACGTAGTTAGTAAGAGCTTTAATCCAGAAGAGTACTTACACCTCCGTAACAAGCTTTACAAACATTTTTAGGCCTGGTAGGAGGAGACATTAAAGCTAGTGAAATGACACCACTTTCTAAAAGTGGAAATTTCTAATAATAGTAAGGCTCCTAAATGCACAAAAAAAGTCCCCCCCCCTTTATGTTACAATATATACAAAAGATTGGCTCCTTGCTATTATAAGTATGTTACAAAAAAGGACCCTGACATTGAACATCCTAAGGTTCTATGTTATCTTGTGGTTGAAACATAGGTCGCATCCAATTGTGTGATCTGTCTGCTGTCCTGATTATAAGCATCTAAAAATGATCCATACATGGGGACCGAAGAAGGTTACATCTACATGACTCCTTTGCCCATGTCATATTGAGAAATCTCTGATTGACCTCCTCAATGGTGCAAAGAGGGTATGAAATTGACTATTGGAGGTCTTTCCGATGATAAGGGTATTGACACATAGGATCTCGGAGCTCTCCTCAAGGAATGGCCTGTAGAATCCAAATGATTTTGGAGATGCTAGTGGCGAAAAGTGTAGGGGAGATGCTAGTGGCGAAAAGTGTAGGGAGATGCTTGCAGCGAAAAAGTATAGGGAAGAAGCATCATTGTGAATCTCCACATTAAGCTGTCTACGTCCTTGACCCTAACTCAACGACGACCATGTACCCCATAACCGTGCCTCTCTGTAGCTCATCCGGTAGGAGTTGTCTTTATTGACATCTAGATTGGGTAGAGTTAGGTTGCCTAAGTGGACCCCGATAATCCCCTAGATGAGGTCATTTACTTGATGCTACTTAGATAACATGTCCTCGTATGACATGTGTGGCACTTTATGTATGAAGTCTGCTTGCATTATGAATGCAAAAGTTTGAGTTGCATGTAAATTGGAAAATAAAAGTGTAAATGAAAAAGAAACTATGTGTATTATGTACATCTAGGAAGCTCCAGACTGGTTGATATATTTGTAGGTAACTTGCTGGTACCAGGGGACATAGTCAGGATGTATACCAGGTGGTAGTCGTAGTTGAGCTATTCGGTTTCGGTGATCTTCTCATTATGCTACTCAATTTGCATGGTAGGTTACCTAATTTATCTTTATCCTACCCTTCAAGTCGATATTGTATAGGGCCCGTCTTGCATTAGGGTAGGCTAGGATCTCTTGCATCCTACTAAACTATTAAGCCACGTAGTTAGGATACTGCATCTTCATGATGTTGAAGCATATAAGTGGTACACAGGTTAGCCATACGTCACTTGCATATTGATAATAAGCAAGGAGTTTAGCAACATCATTGTGGTCATATGGAATCAAAACAAACTGAATTGATGATCAATAATAAGGATAAAAAAGTAACAGTTACTAAATGAATAAAGGGAATGGTTTTTGTAAATATGCACTTGCTTTGAACATTGGCAATTGAATACATCTCCGTACTGTCTAACCGCATGTGGAAGCAACTCAATTACGTCAAACTTTGTCCCCCATTGACTCATAAGTGGTCAACTATTGATAGCTGTCATAATTTGATGATGCAAAGGGGCAATGTGTAGCAAATGCTCCCATGCCTAAGCCTATAGAATCACTATGGACTACTAATCTCTCTTGCATCAACCCTAGAAACCAACAAAATTGGTGGTATAGCTATACCAAGTAAGTTGCTCCCCACGTATATCACTTGGTCATGGCGAGGTCTGATAGGAAAGGGAGAACATAAGGTGTATGACATTATTAGATTTGTTTGAGAACAAAATACCCTAGATCAACTACATGATATGTTCCCTCATAAAGTATTGATATTGTCTCCTTGTCTACAAGAAAAGGTAAGTTGGTGAAATTGTCCTTCAACTATGACAACTTCAATTTAGCACCCTTAAGGCACTCTCTATTAGGTGAATTCCTAATAGGCAATGACATAGCTCGCCACTCAATAGAAGCTATCATTTTAGTAACTGCATCGCCGGTGGTTGGCAGACCTATGAGCAAAGATATATCATGTAACGTTACCATCATCTCGCCAGTGTAGAAGTGAAACGTATGTGTCTCTTCCTTCCATTGCTCAACTTAGGTAGTAATTAAGTGTCAATCCAATGAATGAAGAGAACCTGACACGTACCAATGAAGCCTAATTGCTCTAGATACGGGGATCATAAGTGTACTATGCCTAATTGCTCTAGATACGGGATCATAAGTGGATCTATCGAGATCTCTTGTCCATCTTGATGCTTAAATATCACCTTATGTCTATGGCACTTGAGAAAGTAGTTTTCCCGTAACCAAGAAAGAAGCAATAATCTTACAATCAGTGTAAGAAATGGAAAAATTGTAAGTATGTTTTTCATTTTCTGTTTCTCACCTAAACACCCCATAATAGCTCAGATCTATGAGATGGCTGTAAGTGAAGTAGTGACTATCTACCGGTCCTGGATCCATCTACTCCTGCAAGTACTAAAGAGGAAAGAAAATCTATGAGCTTATTAGAAAACTCATATGGTAAAAATAAAAAGTTAGGAAAAATAACTACTTCTTAAATACACTGCTATATATATAATCAATAAATATTATCACGGGTTTTTTCATATTCAATATGTAAACTATTGATGGATCCACTCAACATTGGTTTGTCTTCCTTGTTGCGGATATCTTCTTATTATGTCTATCCTCACTGCATAGTCCACAAGTGTAAGTTAATAGTCCCTCCCAAATGTTTATCTCATTTTAGAATCATTTATTTCGTGGCCTACCTAGATTCCTAACCTTTTTTGATGTTGTAACTGGATTTTACATAGGAATGTCAAGATATGACCAATTAGAACTATTGGCATAGAGAATGAAGGAATGTGTGTATACATGTAGCTGATTCTACATCATGTACTAATCCCTAATGTGTGCAGCATAGTCCATGCTCATTTTTCCCATAATAGCTATAGCGTATTAGCATGTATATTTGTATGTTTGCTACTTATTGCAAGTATATTGTGCGTCCTAAGGGCAACCTATGGGTATTTTCTCCTTTTTGCCCATACGTCATTGTTTTGGGTGCTGTTATGACCTCGAATATCTGCTTACTGTAGTAAAAAATCATGACTTGGTAATTGTTGATCACTTTGCGACAACTATCAAACTTTTCTCTCAGCGAATTTTGTTAATGCTTTGCTAATGCCCATTTGCTCTGTTAACTTGATTTTATGTTTATTGAAGTAGTCGTTGCACTTATAAAAAGTTTTTCTAAATAGTGTCGTGATGGGCAAGTTCCTAACATCATGCAAGGCATTATTATAACTTTTTGCAATGTTTGTTGTCCCATAACCAAATTGAGCTCTGATGTCATAAGCTAGCATCTACATTTTAGGATGTAGGCCTCTAAAGTAAGCTTTAGTATAGGGGCTCATAGTGTTGACTTTGTCATAATAGGCGCAAAACTTTTAGGTTGCAACTAGTAAGTGAAGAACACTAGGCTAAACTCAAGGGAGAGGGGGGTGGTGAATTGAGTTGACGGACAAATTGCAATTCTTTTTCAATATAAACAACTAAATGCGATAATAAGAGTAATCAAAGCAACAATAGAACAATAATATGTGCGAAAATTAAAAAAAGATAGGGATAAAGAAGATTAAGCTCGGATATAATGTAGAGTTTCGGTCTAAAAGGATACATAATGCTTCCAAACGAGGACTTACAACAACTT
>JAMXBC010000308.1:0-28437 GCA_024138005.1 Lumnitzera racemosa
ATGGTATCCTGACAGCATAACGACCTTGCGGATGGCCTGTGATGTCTTGGTCTCAAAGTCGTCGCTGGCATCCTGCGATTCAATCTTCCACTTGCCAACCTCCTTGAGCTGCCAAGCTCCTTTGCAGCTTCCTCTGCAAGAGTCATGCCCTGGCTTTCAACGACCTTGCCAGCCCTTCGATGGCATCAGTGATGGCCTGACTCTTGTCGGCGATGTCCTTGACCTCGTTTCGCCAATCCTGAGTGGCTTTCTTGAGATCGTTGTACTTGGCCCACTCCTTGTGTGGCAATGACGAGAGGCGTACTTGCGACCGATCTCTGTCAATCGAAGCTCACGGATGTTGTCGATAGTCTCCAGGTAATGTGAGAAGCCTGCTGAATCATGTCTGCGTGTCGATGTCGTACTGCTGGCGCCATTGTTCGAACTGCCTGTGCGTACTTCTTGATGCTTTTGACCTGCGTTGCGGATGGCGATGTGAGAGATTCGTGGCAATCGTTGTAGTCGGCGTCTGTCGCAGACTCCTCAGGAATGCCAGCAACGATAGCAAGGATCCAGCCTTGACGCTGGCGAGAGCTCCCAACGGTCTCCTCCAGCTGCTTAACACGAGCCTCACCACACCTTCGACCTGTGACGAGACACACGTTCTGTGATCTCCTTGATGCGCTCCTGCAGGTGTTCAATCCCTCCGTGGCAGCTGTCGAACATGCTACCTTCCAGCTTTCCAGATCATCAAGGAATTGCGTGCGTGTGTCGACTGATGGCGATGCCTTTGCGGCGATACTGCTTGCAGATAGAGTCCAGATGTTGCCTCAGTGACGGTAAGTATGAAGATGCAGTCTCGCTGAGCTTGACAGAAGCCTCAGCGCTCTTGGACCTCTGCTTCCAGCTTCTTCTCATCCTGATATCGGCCAAGACGCTCAGTGATGCGCATGAGCTGGGTTCAACGTTCTCGCCATACAGCACACGCATTTTGGCCAGATCTGTCTCAGCCAGAAAGAGTATGCAGCACTGCTGGCGTACTCGCGCCTGTGGTAGTGCAGTCTCAACTGCAAACTGCTGTCCATGCTTGTAGAGCTTCTCCAGCGTATGGTGCAGTGCGTCGGTACACTGGCTCCAGCTCCAGCTCCCAGAAATCGTTGACCGATGTCTTGAGGGCTATCGATCTGTGGCTGTACGACATCTTGACTCTCTTGACGTGTGGTCCCAGCACTGCCTCAATACTGCTTGCCTGCCTGTTGCTTTGCAACCTCAAGCTGCGCTTGACCGTCTTCTCCCACTGCTGTTGTCCAAATGCTGACGCCCGAATGCGACCTTTGGGGCTCCATATTGCGAGTAGGCTGCCAGGCCTGGCTGTAGAACCTTCGTGTTGACCTATCGTAGTATGTTTGTGCTATCGTCGTATAGGGAGTGACGTATTGGTTGATGTACGGTTGGAGGTGTGGTTGGACATGTTGTTTGACGTTCAGATAAGCTTGCCATAGCCGCGATGATCTGCTGTGAGGTCTTTCTCCGATGATGGGCATCTGAAGACGACCACATAGAGAGCGTACCATGTGAAGACCTTTGCAGCTTTATCTGCGAACCATGCTGTGTATCCAGATCGTCGAGCCTTCCTGCGTACTCTTGATGTCTTTGCTCTTCCGCCGTATGGCCATTCAGCTTTCCGTTGACCGTCGAAGAATCCATGTCTGCCTCCTCTTTAATCGCACAGGCGTACCATTCGATGTTGAAGTGTCTGCCGCCAGGTTTGCCAGCAATAATAAATACTGAGCGCCGTTGACTCGCGTAGAGCGTTAGGAGGTCTAGCGTGAGAGCTTGCTGGCGCTCTCCTCTCGTATCGTTCGTTTGTGTGATGGAAGGTGAAGGGTTTATCAAGAACTCAATGACAGGCCATCATCCAGTGTCGGTGTCGTAACGCGTCCTATCAAGATCGCGAGGGTTAGGTTTGTGCCGTGTTAACTCACCAAACTTGTTTTCAGGCATCTATCTCTACTTGATGGCAGGGCTTGGCTAATAACGTCACGGATCCGCAAGCGTCATGTACGAAGCACGTGCCAAATCACTGCAACCTGTCTCCTTGTAACGACGAGTTGGGAACATTGTTGGTCGCGGGCATCAACGACGTCTAGGTAGCAACTCCTAGATATCTCTGAGATTCTATCGTACGGGCATGCCTTGTCTGCGACCACTCAAGCATGAGGCAATAGCTTCTCACATGCGACTGCCTCGCGTAAACAGCAATTATGTAGCTGACCAATCAAATTGCTTGCAGCTGTTTCGAGACTTCTCTCGTTCAACACAGCGAGGCAACATTACTTCAATCATCACAGTTGCGCAACCACGATCTTGACGACCCACCGACCCATCCCCTCGATACCGCCACGTCCTAGACTGAGCATTTCAGCGCCCACTGTCGATGCAGGCTCGAAACCAAGCACACAGCCCTCGCGGCATCAGTCACGATGAACGAATACTGGCCGCTGCGGCGATGTACGAGCCAGCGACATGTCGCATCTGCCGCAGCGAAGGGAGCTACGAAGAGCCTCTCTTTCACCCGTGTCGATGCTCTGGCTCCATCGGCCATGTCCACCAGGAATGCCTTGTGGAGTGCTCTCACACTCCCAGAAGAAGTACTGCGAGCTGTGTAAGACACCTTTCCGATTCACCAAACTCTACGATGCAGACATGCCGCAGTCCTTCATGGACGGTGTTCTGAGGCAACGTTCCTCACCCGTTGATGGCACTCTTCGCGCAATACGAGCACTGCTGGTCGTTATGATATGGATGGTAATACTGCCTTGGATCATTAGATGTCTTGGAGATGGATGTTCTGGTTCGCAGATGCAGGCTGGGCAAGAGATATCTACTATTCTAGGTTACAACAGGAGGCAATCAACAAATGACAACCATAAAAGGAATCCGAAGTGGAGCATCAAACGGGTGACAGAGACTCTCCAGGAGCAGTGGCATCTGGAGATGAATCTGCCTCCATATGCTTTACGGCAATGGTCAAAACTTCTTGGTATCTATCGGCATCGAGACATTTGCAAACTCCACTCACTTCGATGCACAACATCCATGGAAGGACCTCGATGCGTCTATCTTCTCTGGTGTCTCATACATCTCCGCCCTCACACCAACCCTGCGATCACCGCATTCTTCTGGACATCTTTGAGGGTCAGCTCATCACTTGCACAGTCATCCTTGCATTCATACTGTGTTTCCTCATACAGATGGGTCGTTCAACAGCACCTTTGGCGAATCAGGCGCAACGGCAAGAGTTTCTAACGGCGAACGCGAACACATCGAGCATCAGGAGCGACAGTTGCAGCGCCTTGAGCTGCTGGACCAGCACGAAGGACGTTGGAGAGCTTGAGGGTGCCAGTGCAGCAATGAATGAGGTCAGGCAGCAGGGTGATGAGGACCTTCAAGATGGCGGACGACGCTCAGCCAAGACGACCACGGATGCCGAATCGAAGACGCCCTTCGAGAGCTATCAGGGTCCAGCGCCTGATTGAAGGGCAGATGCATTCCTTGCCCTGGATGAGACGGAGAGCTGAAGCTGCCTGGCGCCAAGGTTGATCCATCAGTCAGTCGTGCCCACGTTGAGCTACCTATCCACAACGCTGGTCCAGATGCCAAGTTGAACATCAAGCTAGCTACGAATGTCAGAAGCTTGTCAGTCCCAAGCGCAAACATCGAAGGAAGTCATCAGTAACGAGGAGCTTGAAAGTAGACTGAACGCTATCCGGACGAGGACTCAACCGACATGAAGCCATGCCAGAGGCTATAGCACAACCTGTCATCCCAAGCCTGCACAGCCTACCGCTGCACAGCGATTCTTCAACCCAACAGCGCTTGGCACGGACCTTGCGAATGCACAGCAGCCTGCGCCTAACCCTCGACCGACTGGGCTGCACCTCTTCATGACGATCAGGCCCATGCAGTCAGACCAAAGATTTGAACCTACAGCTGGACGCTGAGCGCCGGCCAAAGATCAGATCCCTAAGACATTGCTTGACTCTTCCTGGACTGGTTTCTGGGGTGACATCACTGTTGAAGTTCCCTAGCATTGCGAACACGCCTGACGACGAGCGTTTTGCTGCTGAAGGCCATGAAGCTCCATTCGTGCCACGCCTCACGCACACCACATCACCACCCAGTTGCAGATGCTCCTGTCGATCCAGAGGTTGCTGCTGCTGCACAACAAGCTGGGCTAGACGCTGAGCAGATCGATGAGGCGGACGACTTTGAAGGCATCATGGACTCATTGGGTTGAGAGGTCCTCTAGCAGGTCTGCTACAGACATCGCTCTTCTGCTTGCTGCTGGTCGTCTGCAACTGTTGGTGCAGCAGTTGTGTCACCATACCTCTGGGCAAGGTTGTGCTGAGCTTGATCGGCGTCCCGTCCTGTACAGGTCACCCTACCTCTCCAGATCACATCATTTGTGCAGACCTCCTCATCGATCTCACATTGTTCTTTGGCAGCTGGTTCGTCACTATCAATGCTGTCAGCGCAGAAGCAGTCATCGCTTTGGTAGCGTCAGTCGGCTAGACTTCACAGCATTGCACATCTACCCACTCGTCTCTCCAAATTCGCGCTGGCAGAGGCGCAAGCTTCGGGTGGCCGCTTGCACCACATGTTTGCCGCAATAGGTGACCGACCCACTGGGCATTAATGCTGGCTTCTTGGGTCGAGCCTTCATTCACACAACTCTCTGCGCAATCTTCAAGCTGAGGTGCAAAGCTGTCCTTGCATTCATCTCTCGTGGATACACTGGCTGGCCACAACTCTTGCTTTGCAAACCCTGAGGACCTCCTCAAGGACGTTCGCCAGCGTTTGACAGTGCTGTACACTTCCCAGAAGCTCACGAATGCAGTGATGCCATACTACGATGCAGCACGAGAAGTCTTGGCTGGACTGAAACTGGAAGCATCACCATTCAGCTACCAACACATCTACGACCTTTGATCCTGCTCTCATGTATTTGGAGCGCGACCGATCGACTCCTGGCAGTGGCGCAGGATATGCAGCACTGGCTCTGATTGCAACTATCTACGTTGCTGTCGATACACCCCATCATAGATCTGCCCCAGAAGACTGAGAAGATGGTACGAGACAGTCTGCGACAGGCTGGAGGGGTGTTCTCAAGGTCATCTTGATCATCACATGAGATGCTTGTCTTCCCATTCTACTGTGGCTTGCTGCTTGATCTGGCGTTCCTGCCACTCTTCGCAGATGCAAGCATGACCTCAAGGATCGCATTTCGCATCACAGGCGCCATACATCTTCTGCTTCGTGCACTGGTTCATCGGCACTTGCTATATGTTCCATTTTGCACTCTTCGTGGGCATGTGTCGCAAGATTTTGCGCAGGGTGTGCTGTGGTTTCATCAGAGAATCCAGATGATCCCACCTTCCACCCAGTGCGAGATGTGCTTGAGCGGAATGTCATTACTCAGCTAAGGAAGATCGCGTTCTCCGCTGCGGTGTACGGCGCCTTGGTCATCTTGTGCCTGGGAGGAGTCATCTGGAGCATTGGCAAGGTCTTCTCTGGCATCTTCCCGATTTACTGACTGCCACAGAGCCCACGATTGAGTTCCCAATGGATCTGCTGCTAACAACTTCATCACGACCCACTCGTCATGTACTACTTCAAGCCAAGCGAAACAATCCACGCTATGTATGCATGGTGGCTGCGCAAGTGTGCACGACTATTACACTCTCGCACTTCCTCTTCGACGAGCCTTGGACTGAGAAGAGGGGCGATTCAACGAAAGAGAGGACAGGACTGCCAGATTCATGCAGCCTGTCAGTCAAGAGCAGGTCAAGGATGTCACTGCCATGCAACCGCCATCCAGGATCCAAGCTTTCAGAAGAATGGTCAGTATGTGCTCACACCTTGCAACGACCAGTACAGACCACCGAAGGCTGGCGAGGCATTCATCCACATCGAGCAGGACGATTTGTACATCACGAATAAGGATGCTCAAGAACGAATCGTTCGCCAAGGTGTACATTCCTCCTCTTTTCAAGGGCAGGGTGACGCTGTTCATGGTTTGCTTGTGGGGTTCTCAGCCTTCGCCGCTATGTGGAACACTGGTCCCGCTTGTGCTTGGTCGAACCATTCTGGTAACACTGCTTGCCTTTGGCTCAAGCCAAACGACATCTACGCTTACTCGCTCGGCGCTTACGTTCTGGTTGCTCGGTCATGCTCCTCAGAAGAGGTGGGCCACTTGTGCAAAGCTGAAGGCGAGCCTGATCAGAGCACTGCAGCATGGTTGGCAAAGCTGGTCAGCTACTTTCAGCATTGTCAAGCTGGCTACGTGTATGGCTTGGTGTTCTTGGCGGTCCCGCTGCTGTTTAGTATGATTATCGAAGCACATTTCATGGCCCATTACATACATGGTTCCGTATGAGCGCTGCAAGCTCAGCACCAGCGCAGACACTATCCAACAGCACTCTTCCTGCTACTATTTTGCAGGATGGCCTGCCAGTGCTGGCACAAACACAGACAGCGCCGCCAATCAACCACACAATCCACATTATACAAGGATCATAGCGCTTGGCATTCTTCTTCTGAGGATCATAACAAGAGCCCTGTTTCTCAGACCCGCAGTCGAGAGCAGCAGAAGTGCTCAGACGTGCAACAGCAAGGGAAGGCTTGACCCTACGCTTCTCTAACGACACGATACCTGCTATTGCCAATGGTGGCCATTGCTACTGCAGTACTGGGTCTTCCTTTGCTCTCGCGAGCATGGCAGCATTCGGCTCGCGCTGCGCAGGTCACATACCAAGTGAAGGCAACTCACCCTGCTCTAAACCCTTCTCCTTTCCAGCATTATCAGCCTCTATCATCCTTGTCGACATCCTCTTTGAGATCGGCAAGGCTACATCACGCTGGCGCGCGAGCATACGAGACGAGGTATACCTCGTTGGCGAACGATTGCACAACTTTGGCGAAAAGAAGCCTCCACATGGGTCAAGGAGCTTCCTGAGGCGAGACGGAGTGCTCCAGACATAAGATTGATTCATTTGAGCGTTCAGCAAACTGCATTGGAGACGGATAGATGACATCTTGGCGCTTGAGAGCTCAAGTGTCGTATGTATACGGAGACCTCTTGTACTTGTACAGTGTTCATGAGAATACAGCTCACGATGCAATTGCCGGTGATGGCGCCGACGTTGGTCTGCCTTGCTGCTGGCCGGTCTAAGCTCTTTGATGCCCATTTCCTCAGACAGTGACGCAGATATGCCAGATACCAAATGGCAGACCTGCTTGTGTAAATGCCAATACAATCCATCACCTCATCAGAAACCAGGAGGATTGAGCCTCTGGCTGACTCTCGTCCACTTCGGCAACTTATGTACGCCCTTCCTGTACTTCCTCGCCTTTCTGTCGAACATCGTATACTTGTCCCTTGGCAGCATCTCTGCCTCAGTGGGCATCTCAGCCTTCCATCGTTCCAATCTCTTAAACGTGCCCTGCGCTCGTGCAGCATCGATCAGCATCGTAGGTGTTGGTCTCGTGAGAAGTGGTGTATCTTCCTTCAGCGTCGATGCTGGTACCCTTTCAGGCACAAACTCTCCTTGCTTTGGTCCTTGGCCATGCCGCCTCTCTTCCTCTGGTGTTGTGTGGTCTGTGTTGTTCGTGAAGCTCGAGCATCTGCTTTTGCTGCTGTACCATCGTCTCATATGTCGTTGCGTCTCGCTTCAGCGCATTGTCAAGTACTGCTACGACATTGTCTACTCGCCGCAGTCGTCGTCTGTGTCGGTATTTCTGATTCGCTGAGAGTCGCCATGGAATCTTCCTGCATCGCTGTCAACAATGGTCTTCGAATGAGTCTACGCTTAGTACGCACCACAGAAGACCTCCAGATAGTGGTTGCGATGGTTTGAATGCGCCGAACATGATGTGCTGTGTTCGTCAATGAAGTGCAGTACTGCCATCTCAAGATATTCTGCGGAAGTCGCGAGGGAGTGACGCTAAGCCCATTCTGGACAGCCATTTGCTCTTGCTGTCTCCATTTCGCCAGCAGACTCACCTTCACCCTCACTTTCACTTCATGGTGCGCTCTTCCTAGGCCTCACCGCATGTCCGTCTAGAGGTCTGATATCGACACCTGCAGAGTTGCTCTTCGGTCGCATGCAGCTATCAACGTTGCCGACACAAGGACTTCAACATCCGAACAGCTCATCCATTCACCTTCCTCGCTTGGAGACATCAGTTCTTATCTGCGAGTGGAGCATCACATCTCTGCATTCCGTCAGGTGAGTTAACGACTTGCACAACTGACACTGCCTCTAGAGCTGCGATATGTCATTGCCACTGCTGGCAGCTGGAGAGCCTACGGTCACCGTCGATGAGCTACGAGCTGCTGCACTTGCCAACAACTTTGCCGTCGATGCCGGCAGCCTCAACGAGCAGACCTATCTCACCTGTGCCAATGCCTTCGACTCACTATGCAAGCTCGTCGATGAGCTTCCAGAATACTCCGATCCACGATTGGCACCTGTACCTGTCCAAGGCGGAGAGCGCACATACGAACGCCCAGAACCTTCTGATAATCCATTAAACGCATGGGTGTATAAGACCACGCTGATTGCAGCCGACCCTGCAGCAGCAATGGGACCACTAGCTGGCAAGACAATCGCATTGAAGGACAACATTGCAGTAGCTGGCTTTCCACATGGTCTTGGAGCTCACCCATCGCTGTTCAAAGGTGGTAAGCATCCTGTCAGCCCTGTGGACGCAACCATTGTGAAGCGCATACTTGCTGCAGGAGGCACAATCAAGGGCATAGCAACTTGTGAGAACCTGTCACTGTTTCCTTTAAGCTTCACAAGCGCTTCTGGCAACGTGCACAATGCTTGGCTTCCAGGGTATGCTACAGGTGGCAGCAGTAGTGGTTGTGCTGCTTTGGTGAGCATAGCCAAGGTCAAGGAAGCTCAGCAATCAGGCGAGATACCATCTTGGCCTCTTGGCGAGGGCGTGGACATGGGCATCGGTGGTGATCAAGGTGGGTCGATACGACTGCCAGTAGCGTACTCTGGAATCTATGGCATCAAGCCAACGCATGGACTAGTTCCTTACACTGGCATCGCTGGACTGGTGCCGATGATCGATCACACAGGACCGATGGCGCAGAGTGTCGACGATTGCGCTCTTCTGCTGAGTGTCATAGCTGGTTATGATGGTCTGGATTTCAGGATGACACCTGAGTCACCCATGCCAAGCGCTGTACCTCAGTACCACAAGCTTCTCAGTACATGGCAGCTGGAAAAGAAGGCACTCGGCGAATGGACGCCCACAGCTGCTGCAAAAGGACTCAGGGTTGGTATTCTCACAGAGTCGTTTGACATGCCTGCTCTCCATCCTGAGGTTGCCAAGACCGTTCGAGCTGCCGCAGTGCGCTTTGCTACACTTGGCGCTGAGATCATGGAGGTCTCAGTGCCGTATCACAAGCTTGGAGGTGCTCTTTGGACGACAGCAGCTCGTCCGCTGCTGCCACATTACATCGCAAACAAGGTGCCCTCAATGCTGGGCTTCTCAATGCCACATCTGGACATGCTCCCATCGACCAGAACTACTTCGACATGCTGGCAAATCGAGCGCCTGCGACAATCAATGCTTTGCTCAATGTGAAGCATATGGACGACAAGTACGGTGCTGGTCTGGCTCGCAAGGCAATGATGCATGTCCATGAGCTACGAGCAGCGTACGACAAGATCTTCGAGGAGGTCGATGTCCTTATCACGCCATGTAATCCTATCGTTGGGCCAAAGTTCCCAGAGACCAGCACTTTCACAGCACACAATCCCACAGGCTACAGCAAGGACGCCCATGGACATCATGAAGCCAGCTGTCTCAGGCTCCGTCAATACATCGCCATTCAACCTCACTGGTCACCCAGGCATGAGTATCCCTGTTGGTTGGGGCAAGGTCAAGGAAGCGACGCTGAGCTACCCGTTGGCATGCAGATCGTCGGAAGGCGATGGGACGAGATCACAGTGTTCAAGGCGGCCAAAGCTTGGGAGGTTGGAGGAATTGGTCTGGCAAGGTAGTCTTTCTCATCGTCTAAGCAGCATTCTTTTTATGCCAATAGCTTGTTGGCTTTCCAGGATTGTTATGTACCGTACATCATCGCCACTGCACATCATTAGCCAAACTGTAATGTGCGCTGGCCTTTGCCAAGACTGGTCGATGGTGCCTGACTGGCACGCCCCTTCGCTTTGCTTGGCTTGTTGACAGGTGCTGGAGGTCGTGGCTTGAGCGGTGCCTGGCAGGACTAGCATTCTCTTGCAGATCTTGGGCAAAGTGAAAGTCTGTATGCTCTGCCTGATCCTCCAGCAAGATTCGTTTCTTGCACCTGTCACATTGGTATGTGCCAACATCATCCTGTTCCGCCTCCAGGTTCTCGCCCTCATCTTCATCAATCCACCCTCCTCCGGCTGGATCGTCCTGTAATGGTCGATACCGATCTGCGCATGCTCACTGTCTGAGATGCTGCTACCTCGACTGAGCTCTCGCTGACCACCGAAGAACCGCGCGATGCCATCATTATCCACTCTTCGCTTCTTGGCAGGTGGAGGCGTTGCGGGTTGACTACTCTCCAGATCTCTTGCTCTTGTCTCATTCATGCTCTTGGCTTGCTCTCCCTTTAGCAGAAAGCCGCCGATGCCCATGTTGCCAGTGACACCCTCCTCAAAGCCGCTAATACTGAGGCTGAGGTTGGCACAGGGCCAAGCACGGCCATCGACGATGACTTGAGCCAGCAGGTCCTTAGCAAGTGTGTAAAGCAGCTCCTCTGTAATCTGCTTGCCCATCGGTATCGGTGTCTGCTTGCTCCTGGTCTGAGCACCTTGCCTGTGATGTAAATTGATGACCTTCGGCCTCCTCTTGTTCTCAAGCACACCTTCTTCCACCAGTCGGGAGAAGATGTCAGCGATGAAGATGCGTAGCCACTTTGCAGCTACCTCAGCAGTGTTGATGGCCGGCCTGAAGGACTTTGCGCTAAGCATAGACTTGATCTGCACCCGTGGGTTGATCTCTGAGTTGTCCTCACCTCTTAGCACGCCGTATAGCCATGTACCTGTGTCATCGCCAAGAGTCTTCTTCAGCTGCTCCACTGAAACCGGCAGAAGGTCAGAGACCAGATCTGTGTTGAACGCAGCAACAACCTCATCTCCAAGCTTACCACCCAGATTACGGATCTTAGTAAACTTGAAGCCGGAAAGGAACTGCTGAACAGCACGATTGCGAATGATGGTCTGGTTGTTGGGTTCTTGTGTCCAGAGCCAAGCTTGGCAAGCATTTTGTTGCGACTGATGCCTGCAGAGCAGGTAAAGTGAAGCTTGTCAAAGACGGCCTTGCGAACATCTCGTACGATCTCAGAGGCGATCAGCATTGCGATGTCGTCCCAGTCAGGGTCATCTTCTTCGGACTGTGAGCTGTCAAGATCGACAAGAGCATCGGCAGCCCAGTCCAGCACTGTGGTCGGCGGTCGTGGTAATGGCTCAGTAGGATCATCGTACGGCATAGGTGCTTTGAGCTCTGGATAGCGTTCAAGCATGATAGAATGAACCTGCGCGGACAGATCAAGGAAGACCTCGTCTATGCTGGCCTTCTCGACCTTCTGCAGGTCTGCTGCAGTGCTTCCTTGATCGTAGCCAAGATCTTGCGACTTTGAATCCGATATGGGTCAAGACTGACCTTGCGTATTGCTATCTCCTTCGCGGCATCATCTGTGTATGTCCAGTGAGTATCTCCTCTTTCCATGTCGCAAACATGTTGGCAAATGATCTCTGGGCACTTCTCTTTCGCTTCTGTAATGGTGACATGTCGATTGAGGCCAAATGCTCGTGCTGGATAGTTGATAGCGATCAGACCTTGCCACTGCTGGACAGCAAGTGGCTTACTGGGATCGATACCAAGTCTGACGGTCTCGCATTGCGCATAGAATGCATCGAGGTCGATGTGGGCGATGACCTCAGAGGACAATTGACAGCTGAGTGTGAGAAAGTGGACAGTTGCTTGTAGGTGAATTTACTACGTCGGCGACGGCGCACTGTAGGTGAGGTCGGCGAGGATGCGTATGTCTGAGACGCCATCCTTGCACTCAGACATGTTGTGGCCTTCGAATGTGATCCTTGAAGAGTGCTGTGTTGAGGAACGCGTCGCGTGTAAAGTGCTTGCAGCTTTCGCAGCTGCCAATTTTTGGCTGATGTCATTGATCGAGCGTCAATATGAGTGCTGCAGCAGGTTCTCTCTGACACAGGTTCAACAATCAAGATGTCTTCATTTAGATCGCCTACAGCAATACTACAGATGCTCAATCTTGCAGCGATAGGAGGAGCCACGCTGTACTTCAAGTCACATCATGAATACAACCTGCAAGAGCATGAAGCTCGAATGGACGAGCTAGAAGGTACGCTGAGAGGCCACATCGGCCTGATCGAGGATGCTCTTGAGCGGATAGAGGGCAAGAAGATCGATGGCAAGAGTGCCAAGGCGTAAGTTGTGGTATTACAGCATTACTTCGTTGACTGATCCCTGCTAGGGAGGCGCTATACACAGCTCGCGGTAAGGACGAGAAGAAGAAATGAGCTTCTCAGCCCTTGAAGAAGCTTGTGATCTTCGTATTACCGTCCTTGGTCGGCGTCTTGGCTGCAGTCATATTGCTGGTAGCATTGCGGCCTTGCGAATGCTGCCCGGGGAAACATTGGCTTGGCAGGCTTCTTGACTGGTGATGGCGTTGCATGCTCCGTCTTGACAGGAGCTGTGGGTATCGGGCCAGCTTCGTCAGACTCCTTCTTGATGCTATCACCAGGTGGCTCATACTTGATAGACTCCTTCAGAGCTTCCTGTAGATCCTCAGTAGGCTCGTCCTCTGGCTTTGGCATCGGTGCATTGTCTTCAGTACTCTCAACCTTGCTCGTAGTCTTGCGATCCTCGTCAGGCTCCTCCTTGATCTTCGCTTCCTTCTTCGCTTGATTGCCAAAGAAGTTGGCAATGTTCTTCTTGTTCTCCTTGCTGTCGACAGGTACCACAAACAGTGGGCTGTTGTTGCCAACCTTGCCGACACCCTGATCTACAGGATAGCATTCAAGCTCACCAGTATACGGCTTCAGCAGACTCTGCAGATCCTTCGACCAAGAGTCATTCTTTGGGTCAAGCCAGGTCTTCATAGCTTCACTGCCTGGCTCCAGGATCACTGGCATACGGTCGTGCAGGAATTTGAGCTGCTGATTCGAGTCTGTTGTGATGATTGTGTAGGTGTACAGCTTCTCATCGCTGCCATCGTACTTTACCATGTCCCAGAGACCAGCAAAGCACATCAGCTGGCCGTCCTTGCGCTTCATGAAGTGCGGTATTCTTCTCTTTGCCATTGTTCTTCTTCAACCACTCGTAGAAGCCTTCTGCAATGACGATGCATCGCTTGCGTTGCTTCATAGTGTTCCACATGCCACGATTTTCTATGAGTGAGTCGTCTCGGCAGTTAATGGTCTTCATTTGACTGCCATAGTCTGGTGGCCGCTTCGTCCAGAAGGGTATGAGGCCCCATTTGGCTGCTTGAATCTTGTATGTAGTGTTCTCGCTGCTACCAGTCTGACTCGATTCTTCTGTCGCTTCCTAGCAGGTTCGTCTGCTTCGTCGTTATCATCTTGCTCCTCGGCGCCACGATCTGTCGTTGCTGCTCGGTATATGAGTCCATGATAGCCTGGGGCGAAGTTGTAGGTCTGCCTTATTCGATCGTCATCATCTTGAGGTGCTTCCTCAGCATACATATCCTGGTCAGCAAGTCGCTGACGGACGATAGACGGTCGCAACGATAATGCATATCGTCCACACATGGTGAGTTGTTTCCAGAAGTCAGTCGCTCTTGCCACAGAATGTTGGACTGGCGTCACGAATTCCAGGCTCCATTTGAAGCTTGACTTCATACATCACTTTTTGAGAAACATCAACACCAGAGCCATGTCGACATCAGCATGTTCGCGCGCGCCATTCGTGCGAGATCTTATCAACGCACTTCCTCGACGAGCATATACTACGAGAGCTACATCCAAAATCAGGCGTCAGGCATTTCAACCACGAATATCACAGACACTCCAGAGGCGACATGCAACACTCTTTACAGGCAACGTTCGAGCGAACCTGCGCAAGCACTTCCGTCAGAGCCCCGTTGTCACGATGTTGCAGCAATACTCAGTCTCTTTGGCATCACAGCCATCCTGTTCCTCCCGTACCTTCAATACCAGCTCTATGGCTACCATGAATACCCTGAAGAAGTGGCAGTAGAGCTGCGCAAGGCCATCCAGGCGAAGATGCAAAAGAGATATCCTGAGGCAGTTGAACATTACAAGGCTGCTTTGGAGAAGGCGAAAGAGTTGCAGATGGATTGCTGGACAGATGAGATATTCGGTGTCAAGCTTCGCATCGTCGAAGTCTTGGAAGCTGCCGATCAGTACGACAAGGCTGTGATGGCTCTTGAGCTGTTCAGGAAGGACAATCTGGATGCCATGACCAGGCACAAGGACAACCCAGAGCGCAAGAAGACGTTGTCGTTGCTGTTGAGACAAGCGATCGCTGCTTCAACCAAGCTCGCAGAGCTATACAGCAGGCCTGAAGTCTGGCATCGAGAAGCAGCAGAGCGACATCTGTCCTGGGCTTTCGAAACATCCTCGCAGAGTCTCAGGAAGAGCTCGTCTGAAGATCACCGAAGAGCAGGAAGGACCATGGATGAGCTTGGACCAGATCTCTGCGACTGCTGAGAATCTTGCAGCGACCTACGAAGCAAAGGATCAGAACTATCTTGCATCGCCACTGTACCTTCATGCCATCAACCTTCAGCAGGTCAAGAACTGCCACACAGTGGTCATGATGAACAACCTGGCTTCCAGTCTGGCACAGCAATCTCCAAGGGCTGCGACTGTCATCAAAGCCAAGATGGACTCTCAGAGCATCAACCAGGGCAGCGCCGCTGTGCCGGTAAGCAGAGAGATGCTGTTGCAGATGGGTCAGGCATGGGCGCAGAATGCATTGAACCTTGCTGGAACCATAGCGCCTCCTGAGCGGACTGAGGAGTGTGATACTGGATGCGCAGTTGCATTGCACAATCTGGGAGAGATCGCCGAAATGCTGAAGGATGTCGAAGGGGCGAAGAAGCAGTACCGGGAGGCAATCAGCCTTGCGCGCGCAATCGGCTTCAAGGAAGGTATCGAAGCAAGTTCAGCACGACTCAGAGAGCTGGAAAAGAGGTAACGACGGCAGCCACGGCGTCATGGTTTCCAGCCTATACATCACCCATCTTATCAGCCACGAGCATGACCAGGGCCGTGCCATTCTCCATTGCAACGTGAGTGTACCACGTTGCAGCACGAGAGCAGGCTGTCACGGAAATGCACACCCTTGATCAGCGATCGTGACAAGTGCAGATCGCAATGTCAGCGACAGAGGAAAGAGGAAAGGATGCGCTCAAAGGAAGCAGATGCACGAGATTGGGTGCTTCTCCCGTTTCTTCTACGCCCACACTTCAGCCACGAAAGCACGTGGCATTGGCGCCGTTGTGATCTGCCACCAACCTTACCTCAAGCAGCTTGCAATCCTTCGCCTACCAAATTGCGCTTTGCGCATGGCATCCACGACTGCCCATCTTCGGATCGTGGATTCAGCGCTTCCATCGTGGACTGGCGATTGGCGTCAAAGAGCGACCAAGACAGACGGCCGACAACGCATCATGCTGCCACCAATGATACGGTCCAACTTCCATCTTGCCGTTCGGGCATCTCTTGCCATTCGTCAGAAAATGGGCTTGACTTTCGACCACTCATGCAACCTTGCACGCGAACGATCAACAGCCTCAACGCCAACAGAGACGAAGTGGGTGTGGCAGGGAGTGAGATATTTGGTAGCATCTTGCTTCTTAAGCTCGCTTGTCTGTTGCCTTATGATCGACCTTGGCTGCATGTTCTTGGTACCTCTCGTATCGTCAGGGCACGGAGCGATCTCACGTGTGACCTTCCCATGCACGAGGCTATCAATATCACCGCCGCCAGAACCACGCTGTCGGTAATCTGGCCATTTGGACCCAGGAACATATACGATAGCTTACGGCACACTCGGACCTTGTCAGCATAAGACAGGCGTGGCCTGCACTGTCTCCTGGAACTACGGATGATGGACTGACACAACGGACTGACACAATATGATCCCTTCTTCGATCTCTTGGCAGCCAATGCTCCACGTATTCAGACGAGATCGGCGCTGGTCCTCGTGGATTACAAAACGACTTCCTCTCACCGACTGGACTGCTAGCAAGCAATGCTGATGCAGCGTACGTTCAGAGGATACAACAGCTAGTCCATGAATTCAGACCACATGGCACCATTATCTGGATACGATCAGAGTACGATCCAGAAGTTCAGCATGCCCAGGACGAAGCCGACGAATGGAACTCAGTCACGCGACCGGGGATTGATGACACTGACGATGCTGAGCTCTATCTTGACGCAAGCAGACCTGCACCTCAAGCATGTCTGAAGGGCAGTGATGGTGCTGAATACCATGATGCAGTCAAAGCATTGGTCCAGCCTCAAGACATGCAGCTGGTCAAGGATCAGTACTCTGCATTCACACAGAGCAGGCTGCTGTCTGAAATCAGGTGTCGATTAATCACCAAGCTGTACATCTGCGGAGCCCTATCGAATGTGGCGGTCTACGCTACAGCCATTGATGCCGCACGGTCTGGCATGGAGGTTGTGCTAATTGAGGATTGCCTTGCATACCGACATCAAGATCGACATGAGCAAGCTATGAGTCAACTGGGTCGAGCTGCTGCTGCCAGGCTCATGACAAAGGAGCAAGCGCTGCATCTCCTGGAGCATCCAGAGGACGATGTGGCAGATACTGACGAGGACTATACAGAATCAGAAGGCTATATCGGGGAGGATGATGAAATCACAGCTCGTCTTGGCGCATTAGAGGTCGATGATGAGGGCAGTGAAGACGAGATGGCGCTGCCAGTGTTTCCTCCATTCAGGTTGACTGCACAGCGCCAGGATCTGTCGCAGCTGTTGGTGCAGCATGCGAAGTTGCAGCTCGCTAGCGATGACTCCACACAACTTCCATCTTCATCGAACGACATCTACGACATTCAAGAACAACCATATCCACGACAGAGGCCGTTTGAAGCCGCAGCATCGACAGAAGGCACATCACGCCAGCGCTCGCTCCATCAAAATATGGATATCCCACATCCTTGCTTAGTCAAGACTGGGTAGCTGATCAAGCCATGGCAGAGGCAAGGCGCACAACATCACTCTTTGGCGAGGACAAGATCGATGAGAGCGATGGCTCGACCATGACGTACGACTTGCTGGATCCTGTCACAGCAGCGACAGCATTCGAGGACATCTCACAGGAAGTGCAGTGGGAGCGCATGCTGCACCAAACTGGAGAAGTGCCACGCCTGGTATGCTGTCAAGGCACCATCGCAGACGACGGCAGCATGCCAGTATATCGACACCCATCAGACAAGACTATACTGGCGACACCATGGACACCACTGATCGATCGCATACGACAGGAAGCAGAGATGGTGGTCGGCCATGAGCTGAACCATGGCTTGATTCAGCTGTATCGCAGCGGCAACGACTTCATTCAGAGCATTCAGACAAGACATTGGAAGTCGTACCAGGGAGCATGATTGTCAACGTCTCTGTTGGAGCTGAGAGGACCATGCGACTGCGCAGCAAGCGAGTGATAGGCTTGACAAGTCCTCCACCACCTGCAAACACATCGTGTGCGAATGCCACACAATTCAATGATCTCCATGTCACTTAAGACAAATGCAGTGTATCTGCATGGTATCAATGCAGACAAGAGGCCTAGGGTGGAGCTGACTGAAGATGAGTTGGCATTCGAAGGTGCTAGGATCAGCATTACGTTTAGACAGATTGGCACCTTCATCAGTGCTGATTCTGGGCTGATATGGGGTCAAGGAGCTCTTGGCAAGAAGCGAGGTGATGCAAGGCCTGCTCTTGTCGCCGACAGAGATCAGAGCGACAGGCTGATACTTGCGTTTGGCCAGGAGAATCAGAGTAGTACTGTGGACTGGCATCGCTGGTATGGTGATGGTTCGGATGTTTCTGCATCTGAAGTAGTATGTATCTCTTCACTCTACAGTGCCCCTGATGTTCGTGTGACTTGTTGACGCTGTCCAGCCATATCGTCACTCTCGTCGTCTCCTCCGCTCGTGGTTCCTGTGCTCTCATTCACACGATTTTTCTTACCGATGCCTAGAATTTCCTTACCCTGACCATAGCTTACCCTTACCACGTTCCTTCCAATTTAACCTCGGGGCTCGGCTGGGTTAGACAACATCAACATCAGCAGCGTCGTTAACAACGCAACACCACAAACTACCTCATCGATACATAAGACAGACCAGACGAGAGGCTAAAGGCATAGACAAAGAGTCCACAAGATGGCACCATCAGATTACAAGCACGAATACCTCAACGTCACCTTCCTCCGAATATGTGGCCCACGTCGAGATCAACAGAGCAAAGAAGCTCAACGCCTTCATACCAGTGATGTGGGAAGGACTAGGCCAGATATTCCGCAAGCTCTCACAGATCCAGAGGTACGAGTGATAGTCCTCAGCGGGAGGCGACAGAGCCTTCTCAGCAGGTCTCGATGTACAAGCAGCAGCAACCAGTGGCCCTCTAGCGGCCACCGCAGGCGAGGAGCTGGACCAAGCACGCAAGGGCACGCTCTTCGACGACACATCTTTGAGTTCCAGGAGGACATCAGGCTGTGGAGAAGTGTGACAAGCCTGTCATTGCTGTCATGCATGGGTTGCGTATGGACTGCTATCGATCTGTCGTCAGCTTGTGATATCCGATATTGTGCTAAGGGCACGAGGTTTGCGGTCAAGGAGGTGGATATCGGCATTGCTGCTGATATTGGAACGTTGACGAGACTGCCAAAGGCAAATGTGCCAATGTCGTTTATCAAGGAGGTTACGTTGACGGCGAGGGAGTTCACGCCTGAGGAGGCACTGCAGTTTGGCTTTGTGTCTGGTGTGTTTGAGAGCAAGGATGCTACGTTGGCAAAGGCGATGGACGTTGCCAAAGTCATTGCGTCCAAGAGTCCTATTGCTGTGCAGGCCACGAAGGATGTGGTCAACTACTCAAGAGATCATTCAGTGGCAGATGGTCTGAGCTATGTGGCTCAGGTCAATGCTGGCATGTTCTTCACTCAGGATGTTGAGAAGGCAATGCTGTCAGGACTACAGAAGACGAAACCAAAGTTTGCAAAGCTGTAAGGATACATGAAGTAATGATACATATGCATACGTGTAGGCATAATTCGTGGGTGGTGTCGTGAAGATGACTCTCTGTAGTCCTGAGGTCTGTCTGACATCCGTAGGTCGTGCTCAGGAACAGTGGTCTTGGTGCTTCATGAGCTGCTCAGTGTAGTCGTCTTTGTGCTCAGTCATGCTTTGCTGATGCTTGTTGATGGCGTCCGTCGTCTTCCGGTGCTGATAAGTGTTGCGTGTTGCTGGCCGCCACAGCACTCACGTTGGCTGTCTTGAGCTGCTCGTCGCCGTCGTCCTATCACTGCCAGGCACCTCAGACACAGTCTCACTGTATCCTGGTGGCTTGAAACCCGCAGCGTCCCTAGACAATGTCTGCATAGGTACAGCGACCTCAGGCTGACCCGCGGTATGCTCCCTTGCTCTTCCAGCCTCCTCATCTGACTTTGGCACATACGCAGGCGGCGCCTCTCCAAGCTCATTCAATCCTTCCTCCTGCTCATCTCAGCAGATCGCCACCTTCCAAGCCATCGATTATCGGGCGTCACCAGCACTCCTGGACGATTCCATGTATCCGGCCTTGAGCCTGGCATTGTGCGCATCATCTTTCTCCTCCGCCTGAAGAACATGAAAACCGCGAAACCTAGGATGCATAGTACTAGGGCGAAGAAGACGAAGTAGTACCTGCTACGCTGCTGTCTGTGTTTGCGTTGTTCGAGGGGAGGATGTGGAGGCGGATGGTGTCGATGAGGTGGTCTGAGACGGTGATGTGCCTGTCAGCGTCGTTGTTGCAGACATGTTGTGTGTGTGACGCCTGCTCAATAGTGATCGAAGTTTGTGATGTCCAAAATATCCAAAGAGTGCAATACGGCACAGAGATGCCGGCGCCTAGAACAAAAGTTCTGGATGCTCAAGTTTGGAGATGATGACGAGGTCACTGGATGTCGCGTGTCATGACATCTGCCGTGCCAGAAATGATCGACAAAGACGTAGGGCTGCCAAGTGTATGTATTGGTGAAGGAGATGTACTCTGTTCGCTCAACCAAGCCAGAGAACTGCGGGATGGAGCAGCAGGACACATCACCTTCAGACGTGCTTCCGTCGTCCGGTCGTGCCGTAAGCTGCTGGGTCAATGTGAGGCAAATAGTGATCAATTGCTAAAGAGTGGTTGATGTGCCCGCTAAGAGCCCACACTGCCCGGCTATCACATGCTCCGAAAGCCAAGCCCAGAGTGCAAGCAGCCCATTCTTGGGCTGGCCATTCTATTGTTTCCCAGTAGACTGGAAGATGAGCACGTGCGAACATGTACCTCAAGCATGTGCCTGTCAATCGTTGGGCGGTGTAACTTATCGTGTGTGCGTTATACAAGATCTACAGAGGATCTCCTCTTGTCTTCGTCTGACACGGATGCGAGCTCCTGCGTTGCTGCTAACATTCGTACCAAACTTGATGGGTTGTGTGGACTCTCCTTCCAGCAGCTCGATGTCGTACTTTGAGCAGAGATGAATGAGGGCGATCTTGATCTCGTTGGAGCAAAGAATCGTCCTGGGCAAGCATGCTTGCCATGACTGAAGCCTAGGAAGTGGTCAGCATTGTCATTACTTCATGTGTACCCCCACCTGTTGCTCATCGAGTCGACACAAGATGGCTCTTGTTCATGAGCTTAGGATCCTCACGACGCTTGGCGAAACCTCCATGGATCAAAGCTGTTGGGTCGTCGTAGAAGTTTGGCGATGCATGGATGCGTAGAGATAGCCATCTGCTCGCCCTTCTTGAGCTTGATGCCGCCTGGCAGCTCACGTCCTCAAGAGCGATGCGTTCATCACAAGTGCGCCAGTAGCCTGCAGTCGCTGTGTCTCCTTGAGTACACTGTCCATCAGTCGAAGCTCCTGCAGTGCCTGCTTGGTCCAGCCCATATTGGTGAGAACACGGATCATCTCCTCCGCATGGCTGAATGACCTCTGGATGTTGGAACAGTCTGTACATTGTCGTCGTAGAGATCTGTGCTGGTGTGGATGGCTGCCATGGCGAGAGAGAGCTGCTGTACTGCTTGATCTGCATTGGGTACTTGCCCGTGCTGACAGCTCATCGATCCATGCAATAGCATCAACGTACTGCGGTGGCTTCTCACCATTCCTCAACTGCATTGTCTGTCTCTTGCTGTCGTCGATCACGGATGGCCTGAATCTTCTTGCGACCAATCTTGAGATCTCGATTGACCTTGATCGCTGTGGCATGACCTTGGACTAGCCAGTGGAGGGTCGTGGGAACATCCTGCATTCAACAACGCCAAGGAAGCCGTTGACAGTGACCTCCACAGTCAGAACGCTGCCACTCCTTGTCATGTGCTAGCTCGCCACCTGTGAAGATGACGGCTGACAGTCTGCAATAAGTTCAGCATGTCTGTCTTGAGCAACTGTGTCGACCATTCCTTGGAGCTTCCCCAAAGCTCTTCCATGGCCAGCGTAGCCTCGTCTGAGATTGGAACTGTGAATTTGGCGAGGTTGTGTGTGAGTCTCGTCCTGACCATGTCTTCGATGAGGTGTCCTGGTGGGTTGAAGTGGGCAAAGCAATTGAGATGTGTGAGGAACTCTGCTCGTACCCAGGTGAAGGAAGTCAAGCTTTGGCTCTGCTTGACCCAGTCATGTATTCTGGTGCAGGAACGACCTTTGGCTGGACATCTGTGACCAGCACGAATGGTCTGCCATTGAACTGCCTTGTAGTGGATGCTGAGCCAAGCCTGTGCTGCGTACCTTCTGGAAAGCCTTCGTTGACAGGACTAAGCCACCCTTCAAGAATGCAGCATGAAGGAGATTCGAAGATGTCCCATGCTGGGCTAGGTTGACCACTCGTATGAATGTCCTCTGATCTTGCGAAACACAGCTCTGAGAAGACATATGCCACCAGACCTCCAAATACCCAGCTGATGGGATGGAAGTCAGGCTCTTCACCAGGCCATCCTGCTGAACGCTGTCAAATACCTCAAGGACCGGCATCTTGCTTGAGAAGGAGTGTGAAGTGTAGCAAGGAGAAGAAATCCACCAACTTATCTGTTGTCCATGTCTATGTCTGCATAAAATGCATGTCCCCTCTCTCCACAAGAGCCATGAACCACGCTCGTGAACCTTACCAAGAAACATTAAAGTGCGACAGAGAAGGCCAACCAGAGAGTGGACGGAAGAGATGACGAGCCGAATCGTTGTTTCGTCACAAGCGTGAAGGTTTTGGTGTGGTTTCTGTGCCGTGCTTTCTGCAAGAACGCGAAATTGTGCGAGGTCGATCGCAAGACTAGCGAAGCACGATCGCGCGAGTCAGGTGGTCTAGGATCATTTGAGTAGAGGCCAGAGCAGGCCAAAGATCTGCTGCATATCTTTGCATAAGCAACGTCAGCGAAGAGACGACCCGCTAGCAAGATGCCACGAGCTATACATGGAGTGCTGGTTGAGTGCGATCCATCTATAAAGGCTATCATTGTGAAGATTGATGCTGAGAATGGCAACTCGTTCATCCAGGAGGACATCGATGACGAGCATGTATTGATCAAGGTGTCGAAGCATGAGGAGTTAAAGATCAAGCTCAAAGAGGGAGGAGGAGGTTGTGGTATCAACAATTGCTGACTGTGTGCAGGAGCTCAAAGATACTGTGAGAGAGGCTGAGGAGTCAGAGTCGGATTGAGGCAACATGCCAAGCATTTCCAACAGCACAAGGCTTCTTCAGGGTGCTGGGAACAGCGATGAGAAGCAGTAGCAGCAACTGCACACGACATCGCGTCGACCGCATCATAGTATCAGCATGCTATGTGCCAGAGAGACCTCGTGAGGCACGACAGGCACTGGAAGTTGGAGCTGTTGACACAAGGGCTCAACCAGGAGCAAAACAGCCGCACCTGCTCTCTTGAGCCAAGAGCCAATGTCAGGACGTTAGAGGAGAGGCGACGAAGTCATTGAAGGCAACCTGACCATACCATGAATCACACTGCACCACAGACGAGATCACGAAGGGCATGAACAATATCAAGACAAACAGTGCGTATAAGCACATCTGCATTTCAGTACTACATCCCATTTCAAGCACGTGCACCGCTGCGACCTTTCATCGGAAGCAGTACCAACCCTGGCAGTCCAACACTGTCCTCGTATCGAGCATCATCGTGCCGTTTGCGTCTCCCATAATCTCATACTGCATCGTTATGCTCGGCTCATGACACCCCAAGCACGGATCTTGTTGTCGGTGTAACCAGCGAACAGAGTCTGACCATCAGCAGACCAAGCAAGAGAAATGCACCTGGCTCACGGCTCTTCTTGCTGACCTCAAGTACTCTGGCTTGAGCTCATCGACACGGCTCTTCTTCTCGAGGTCGAAGATGACAATGGAAGAGGCAGTGGCAGCGCAGAGCCAGTATCGGTTTGGTGAGAAGACAGAGCGTGGATCTCTCCACGGCGGCGAGAGAGTAGAGGTGCTTGCTCTCGTTGAGGTCCCAAGCATGGTGGTACCGTCCTTGCCACCAGAGGCGCAGAGAGAGCCATCTGGAGAGATGGTGACGGTGTTCAGGTAGCCAGTGTGACCAATGTGGTCAGTCTGGATGCGGCAGGTAGCGAGCTCCCAAACCTATTCAAATGCAGTCATATTCTTCCAAACATGTGCATGAGAGACTGCATCCATCGTTTCAGAAACGCCTGGTGGGGCAAAGTATATGTCTCATGGCCAAAGGCTCTGAAGTAGCAAATACAGATGAAACATCATATGAATATCCGCAGTCTCTCTTCCATGCTCTTTAACGTACCTTGACAAGCTTGTCCCAACCAGCAGAGACAATGACTGGGTTCTGTGGGTTTGGGAGAATCGGACGCAGGAAACCCACTCAGTGTGGCCCTTGTCGGTGATGGTGAACTTGCAGTCACCAAGAGTGTTCCACAGCTTGATGGTGCGGTCGCGGGACCAGAGACGATCTGGCGGTTGTCTGCTGAGAAGGAGACGGAGAGGACGTCGTTGGTGTGTCCAACGAATCGGGGTGGTCTGGCCAGTGCTGAGCTCCCAGAGACGGAGAGTCTTGTCCCAGGAAGCTGAGAGGCGTAGGCACCGTCAGAGCTGATGACACAGTCGCTGACAATGTGGGAGTGACCATGAGGGATCGCTTTGGGTAGCCGTAGGAGGTGTCATCGCGAGTGAGGTTCCAGATGATCAATGTCTTGTCACGAGAGCCAGACAGGAGCTGTTTGGGCTGTGGATTGTTAGTTGAGGATGCAGTTGGCGCATGAGCGCAACTCACTTCTCGAGAGAGGTGCCAAGCTGGTGACCCAGCCGGAGTGGCCCTAAGGGTGCCGCGAAGTACGAGCTGCTCAGACATTGTTGTGTGTGTAGAGTGCGATGTGTGAAGTGTCGCTGCAGCTTTTTGAGAAGTTGACAATCCGCGACAGAATTGTGATGGTGGACCGCCAAGATTTGCAGCACGGACCATCTTGCAGAGCCGCATGTTCCAGGAGCATGGCTTCACGATGGAGTCGCTGAGATTGACTTAGTAGAGCTATTGTAACAGGAAACTATGTATACATACCCTGTGGAGGGACGTTGAATGTCTATGCGTCGTGATGCTGATGCCTGCAGCAGCCGTTGGGGTGCTGCTCTTGACTAATCCGTCTACCAGCTGAATAAAGTGTGCTTTTGCCATCTTGATGCTTGCCAGCAGAGGCTGCCTCGATGTAGCATCGTCCATTTGCTCACTGTGGCCTTGGTGGAAGCCCATTTGGACCACCATTCATGCCTGGAGGGCCTCCAGACGGACCTGAGGTGGCATACCTGGTCTACCTCCTGGAAAAGGACCATTACCAGCTGGCGATCCAGCACTTGGACCATTTGGTGGGAAGCCTTGAGGTGCCATGCCAGGAGGAAAGCCTTGTGGTGGCATGGGAAAGCCGGTGGGAATCCTTGTGGTGGCAGAGGCAGAGGCATACCTCGTCCACCGTGGAATGGCAACGGTGGCATGCTTTGACATGCGTCAGCATAGTCCTGTATCAGTCTTCACACTCACCTGCTGGAGGAAAGCCTCCTGGTCCTCCAAATCCTGGGCCAAAGGGACCTGGTGGTCCCCATATGGTCCCTGCGTGTAGCATAGGTTTCTAGCTGCTTGTCCTGCCGACTCATACGAGCTTGTGATGCTATCGATGACCGCCTGTGCCTTCTCTTGTCCTATCTGTGGTAGTAGTCCACTACATTGCGCAGATGATTTCGTCCAGAGTTGTGAGCTTTCCGTACGCTCATGGAATCGTGTGTAAGGTAGACATCGCAGTAGTCGCAGAAGAACTTCGGCATGTGAAGAGATGAGAGGCGTTGACGATGCGATCGCAAGGAGGTGCGCGACTGTATTGGTGGTGTTGGGGTTGTGGTGAGAGGATGTGGTGTCAAGACAAAAGATGTCGCGAAGCTTCAACTCCAAAGGCAAGCGCGATCACTAGCTCTTGCCAAATGCCTGACATATGAGTGACCTGCCTACCCACACCTCGCACTCAAACACCGTCACACAACCGAACTGTCGACAATCTCCACAGCACGACAATTGCACCAACGACGATTTACACAAATGGCATCGAAGCAGGACGATGTATGGTTTGCTATGCGCTACACACAACCACAAGGACCATGTGGTCATAAACCTTCGTTGCTGTCTCCAGCATGCCCTGCCTTCGTTCATGCTTCACCCAGTCAAGGTGAGCTTCTCATCAAGTCGTCTCTCATAGCTCATGATCTCGCAGGCTCCTTCCAGCTTCGAATGTGATGGTTGCGGCCATCATGCCAGCTTCCACGCATGAGAGCGCAGCTGATCAGCAGTCTTTGCCAAGTGGAAAGAGCAGCAAAGGAGGCCGAAGATAGTATGCCACCATCCAAGAAGCGTCGTTTGATCGAAGCGACGCAGCACCAAAGGCCGTTGTACGCCTGCCACCAAAATTGGCAGCATGGACTTCGATCTGAATGTGTCTCTATGACCAGGCCAGCAAACCCTAGATTCGATACTCTAGACAGACCAGACGATTCCTCTCCATCTTGGTATGATCCTCAGCACCCGCCTCTTCAAGCCACCTTCTTCTGCTCAGGAGCAGCAACTCCAGCGTTTCCAGAAGCGACAGTCGCCGGCCTTGCAGCTCTTCCACCTGAGATGGCGTTCTTGAATCCCTCATATACAGTCACCATGATCAAGGCGATCAGGTACTGTATCATGCTATATCCACTTGGCAGGTCCCCATAACTTGTGTCTGGGTCTTCACTTCGCCAGCTGCTCGAAGGAAGTCTGAAGAGCCAGAACCTGACTGTGGTTGAGACATGGCGTATAAGGATGGTCGGTACTGTAATGGTGGGAACTTAAGATGCTGGCAAGAATGTGAATGCAGGAAGAAGGAAGAACAACCATCAATGCAATCCGTCATCAAGCGGCACAGACCTCTCGTTCCTTCGACGTTTGCCCCCGAACCTCCGCCTTGGCTACCCACGTCATTACACCTTGCATTCACCACCATTCGGCAGCGTGGTCTACGACCTCCTGCTGAAGCACTCTACGGCAGACGTCAGATGTAGAGTTGTTACCTCGCATATCGCCAGATCTTGTCGCAGAGCCTCTTCTGGCGATCTCGGTCATGAATCAGGAAGGTGGAGAGGCATGAATCTCTAGACAACCAACAATTGGTACGTAATTGACACTATTTGCTCGTAGAACGCAAGCTCCAAGGTAGGGTCGACCTATTGCGCCTGATACTCAGAGTCTGCTATGGCAGCTGGCCGCAATACCCGCTCTTGCTCTCCTCATATACCATTGACTTCACTTTACAGACACAACAATCACACGACACAACATGCCTCTTCATCCGTCTGCGATCTATCCTGGAGCTGATCCACATTCAATCCTTCCCCTCACGACGTTCTGTCGTTCATTCGAAGAAGGGTATCGTGGCTTGTACACAACCATTGGCAGCAGCATGTGGTCTGAGATCCTCAACAAGGGCGGCAACTGCGCCGATGCAGCTGTGCCATGGCTGCAGGTATCAACTACTGAGCCTGGTAGCACGGTATGGTGGAGACATGTTCTGTTGTTCTAGATGCCAAGACCAAGAAGGTGCACTCACTCAATGGCAGCGGACCGAGCAGGTGGCAAGTGCAGTCTGGGACATTAGAGGCAGCTAGGAATCAAGGAAGGAGACTCTGGCAAGATTCCAATGGACTCTGTCATGCGTCACTGTTCCTGGAGCTGCAGCTGGATGGGTTGACACTGTGAGAAGTTTGGCAGCGGCAAATGAGCCTGCAGAGGTTCCTTGAGCCCGCCATTCGCCATGGGCGAGGAGGTTTCCCTGTCAGCGAGCTCATGTCATTCTACTGGAGCCAGTCAGAGGATCTATCAGAAGAGCATCCCCAATGGGCTGAGATGCTAAGAAGGACCCATCTGCCAAGGAGGTTGCCGAGCACCACGAGCTGCGAGCTGATGAAGAACCCAACGCTAGCCAACACCTTCAGCTGCTTGGCAAGCACGGCAAGCAGGCTTCTACTCTGGCGAGGTCGCTGAGCAGCTTGTCAAGGTCGTCAAGGATCTTGGTGGTCACTGGAGCTGGATGACTCAAGCATCAATGGAGGCTGGATCAGAAGAGACCAAGCCACTCAAGCTCAACTTAAGGCACAAGGTATCGCAGAGTACTCATGGCAAGCACACCAGCGACAGCTCTGCTGAAGGTATCGACATCTGGGAGCATCCTCCTAACGGCCAGGGTATCGTCGCATGATGGCGCTGGGCATCATCGAGCAGCTGGAGAAGTCAGGAAAGATCTCAAAAGTTCTCACAAAAGGACCACAACTCTGCAGCATATCTCATGTTGTCATTGAGGCATTGGGATAGCCTTCGCAGACGCCAGCTGGTTCGTGCAGATCCAAACGTCACCAAGGTGCCAGTCGAAGGTCTGCTAGACCCAAGCTACCTTGCAGAGCGTGCCAAGATCTTTTCACCAGAGAAGCGTCGAACGTTCACGACATGGCTCACCAGCACACAACCACAGCGACACAGTTACTTTGCTGCAACAGACAGCGAGGGCAATGGCATCAGCTTCATCAACAGCAACTACGGCTGGCTTTGGAACCTGCAT
>JAMXBC010000309.1:0-28435 GCA_024138005.1 Lumnitzera racemosa
CCGTGGCGCGGAAATAGAGTGCACCGGCTGCTGCACCGCGCGAGAGCGGTCCAGCGCCATCGGTAGCGCTCCTCCCTCTCTCTCTCTCTTAGAGTCTCTCTGGGCCGTCGTCACGCGCGCGCCTGCGCGCTCGGAAAGTCAACGTCAGTGCGCGCGCGCCCGCGCTTGCAGACCGTCACGCACGCGCTCGGAATGCATCCGTGCCGTCTAGTACTGGCCGCGGTCCCCCCTTCGCGATAGCCCCTTTACCACTGGAGCGAGAGGCCGCAAGAGATTGTGACCGCCGGACAAGGTCTGGGCGCAGCGTCATTCTGTACGAGCCCTCATTTCCTTTTGTTTTCCTCACCCCTCCCCCTTAGGCGGCCACCTCCATCGACAGCCTGCCCACGTCATCTTCTACTGTACGGTCCTCACGTCTCGCTGCGGCTTGGCGGAACCTCGGACGGCGCTGGCTGCACAGGGATGTGGGCAGCCGTTGGCCGCGCAGAAATCGTCAGGCCGAGCTACGCGCCTGCGCGCAGTGCTGGTAAGCCATGGCTTGCATCGTCCTCAATCCGTCATAACGGCTGCAGCCTGACCCTGGTACGGGCGGCGTCATGCACACGCCTCGACGACGATCGACCTCGTCCTTTGCCTGGCGCCTGCGGAACCCCGGTACACCGCCCACGGCTGCCTTTGTTTCGGCTGCTCTCCCCCCCCCTCGTCGGCTGCGCCCCTGGTCCACTGTCTCGTCGTTGTCGGCTGCCCTACATTGGATGCTCTCGTGTCGGCTCTCTCCCGGACATCACAGGTGTCGGCCACGCGACAGCCGCTGCGCGAGACCGGCAGTGATCGCCCGCCGCAGCGGAACCGGAGAACCCGTCGCAGCATGCAGAGGCCGTCGCGGCACTGTCGATCGCGGCGCGCGCGCGTGCGTGTCTATCTAAGACTACCGTACGTGTCCCAAGCTTTAGAAGGATCCGGCAGTACGGTTGCAAGTACCGCAAGCCGGCGCGCGACGCACAAACGATGTGACAAATTCGCGCTTTGCCCGCCCCGTCTCCCAACCACGTTTCGCCAGGGCATCGCTGCTCTCGCTCCAACGCGCGCGTGCGGCGATCAGGTCCGTCAGGCTCCTTCATCCGTCGCGTCCTGTCCGATCTCTGCCCTGGCTTCCTTCAACGAGTGGCACTCTTCATCGAGCGGCCTCCTTTGAAGAGCAGCCTCGCGTGACGGTGATACGCTCGGACGGCTCGTCCAGCAGGCCTGGCGCCGCCCAGCAACACACACGGCTACGAGGATGGAACATTCAAGCTGACGGTGTGCCCGTCGCCCTGCTTGATTGGCTACCAGCGGCCTGCCGTCACACGCTTTCTCTGCTGCTCCGCGCGTGACGAGCAACGCTCCTGCAGATGGTCTGGCGTGCGTCTACTGCACTAGCCGTGTGGCGGAACCGGCCAAGGATCCCGAGAGCCCGGCCGCGGCCCCCCCCCTCTCATGCGACTCACCCCCCTAAATTGGCCCGCCGTGCCGTCCTGCCATTCGTTCATCCAGGGATTATTCCCTCCTTTGTCCGGTTGGCGGCGCTGCACGTTGGCCCGGGCCGGTTCAACGCTGCTACTGGCCGCTTGCGCCGCCGTCCGACGATGGGACGGCCGCGGCCCGCCCGCAGCCCGGTTGGCACCACCAACCGCCCCGTCCTCTCTCATTTCTGGCTGTCGATCGTCGTCGCTGCACCGGCCGCCCGCCTCGCCCCAGCCGCGCGTGCGCGCTTGCCCCGTGCCGTCCGCAGCCGTGGCATGCTGTCATGGCCACGCGAGGAGGTGCCGGTAATGCACCGCGCGGGTTCACGTCAGCTGTGATGTGAAGGAGATGGTCCTCGGCCCGGCGGCGAGCACACCACCTCGGACCTCGAATGTGACGCCGGAGAGGTTGCGAGCGTCACACAAGGCCGGCACGCTCAGCGCGGGCCCTTCACGGCACTGTTGGTGGAGGTGCTGCATGCCGGCGTCTTTTGCAAAACGCCTTCCGCCCGGCAATGCAACGCAAGACTTGTGTTCATCAAGCCAGGTCCTGCCCGTGCGCGCAGCGACCCGCCGTCTTCTGGCACAGCCGCCCGCCGACGTGGAGCCTCATCCAGCGGTGCTGCTGCAACGTCCGTGCAGATCGCGTTGGTCTCTATTCCTTCTCGGCCACGGCGGCACGGTGCGAGTGGCGACCACCCTGGCAACCTCTTCCTCGTTGTGGATTATCCCCTGAGCAGGCCCGTCGTGAGCGCGTGCGGCTCCCGTGCTCGCCTGTCTCGGCCTCCGCAAGACCCAGCAGCTCTGGTAGAGCGGCAGTCGTATCGGCGCAACGGCGGCACAGCGAGACAGTCTATCGTGCAGGCACTACTGTACTGTAGCAACACGCGCAACAGCAGAGGTACAGCGGCAACAGTAGGAGAAAGCGGCCGCGTGTCCAACGCAAGCCAGCCGATGCAACGACCAGACGGCATACCGCGCGGGACGCGGGTGGCATCCAGGGTTGAGGCGACACACTTGCCAGCCAGCCGTTTACAACCACTGGCGACGGCTGCGGCCCAACATAGCAACACCTGCATCGAGCGTTGAGCGTTCTCCCGAGCTCGCCACTGCCGGGCCGCCGACCTGCAGCCTGCACGCGGGCCCTCCGTCTGCTTCCTCTGCCATGAACAAAGCGCAGAAGAACAAAAAGGCAACCGATCGGGGCTATCCGAAGCGAGACGCCCGAACGGCGGTGAGGGTGATGCGCACGCCAGCTGCCGCTTTCGAGGCAAGGCCTGCAGCTGCCAGGCGGTGTTGTCCTGCAGCGGCTGAAGCAACCACAGCGAATCGAGCGGCTGCCCTGTTGACAAGCAGCAGGCAAGCTGGGCCGAGCTTGCCTCGTCCGTCGCGATGTGTCTCAGACTCATTCGCGCCCAGCAAGTGCAGATAGCTGGACTGGGCACCAAGAGCGGCGACCCGACCGAGATCGCTGCAGCGTTGAAAGTGCTGGTATATACAGTACAGTACACAACACACGACGGGCTACAGGGGACAGACAGGGCAGCAGTGCAATGCCGGTGCCCGAGGCGCACCGCGCGCGGCAGCCCTGCGCGCCGCCTGCAGGTTGCTCTGGTCGCCAGCTGGCGGTGGGTACTGTACGTGCGTACATCAAAAGCGTGGCCTGCGCCAGCCTGTTGATTGTCGACGCGCGCGCGCCGGCCCGCTTCCAGCCGATGCACGCGAAGCGAGGCTCTACTGTACGTGCGGCCCTGGTCGGGCAAAGGCCGCGGCGGTGTGAGTCGCAGGGGGACGACATGGCCGTCATCGCATCTCGCTCGAACGCATCTGCGCCGCGCCCGGCACATCCCTGCTCGGGACAAACGTGCAAAAGGCGCGGACCTGGCGACGCACGTGGCGACACCGCATTCTCGCTGCGCGACCGAGGGCGGCTCTAGGCGTGCGTACTGCACTGCACTGCACCGTATCGCCGCCGGCGGCCGCGCACGACGGCCCGATCTGGGCGGGCGCAGGGCCAGCTGGGCCCACGTCCGCCAAGGCGCGCAACGCCGACGCGGCGCGCCTGGCGCGCGGCACGGCCGACGGGCGAGGGCAACGCGCAACGGCCAGGGCGGCCGCAACGCCCGGGCAGCAGCAGACAGGCACCCGCGCGCGATCGAGCAGGCCGCGGGCCGCGCTAGGATGCTTCCCCGGCGGTGACGACGCGCTACGGCGGCGCACAGCAGCGCGCATGCGTCACGCCTGCGAGCCACGGCTTGACGGCCCGCGCGCGCGCGCTTACTGTGCGCCGCTGCAGCGTGCCTGCGCGGCGGGCGTGCCTGTGCGGCATGCGTCTGCCGTGGCGCGCGGCCTCGCCGCTGCGCCTGCCCGGCCGCGATGCCTGTCCGAGCGGCGCGCGCCGCCCTGCGTGCGTCCGGAACGCGCACACGCCCGGCTTGCTGGCCGCACTCGCGCACCTCGTTGGGCCTCACTCTGCTGTGTTCTGTTGCTGTGCCTTGATGGTGTACACGACGGTGCACGGGCATGGAGACGATGGACACGACAGGCGATCGGTGGCGCCAGACAAGCGAACGACGTGGAATGTATGGGCGAACCGGGGCTCCACTCTGCTGTAGCTGCTCGAGGGGCATATATGTACGACGGGCAAAAATCGAGGACCGAGCCCGGAAGCAGCAAGCCAGCTCGTGGATGCAGGGAGGCAGCTTCGACGACACGGCGCGGCCGGCGTGTGCGACCGCGCGGCATCGCAGACTCGCCGCGCACAGCGGTCCCGGGGCCACGGCGCGGGCGCATGCCGTGCGACGCTGCGCCGTGCTGCTGTGTTGCCGTGCCGTCGCTGAGCTGCTGCGTCGACGCTGTGCTGCCGTGCTAGCCCCTCAAGACCGTGCAGAAACCCCGGCGCAGGCGCCGTGCAGACGCTGTGGCAGGCGACATGCGCGCAGAGCAGCAAAAGGCCTGCCGCTGCCGCAGCCAGTAGACAGACTGCCGGGAGATTATCTCGATAAACGGGCAATGGACTGAAGCGATCAAGCGAGGTCGCGCAGCCAGATGTCGCCGCCCTCGCCGGCGACCCAGCGGCGCCAAGCCTCGGCGTAGGCCGCCTCGAGGTCGCGCGTCCAGCGGCGGGTGTCGAACAGCTGCAGGACGCGGCGGCCGGTCCAGATGGTGCGGCGCAGCTCGAGCAGCGCGCTGCCGGTGGCGAGCTCGATTGCGCGACGCTCGTACTCGGCCTCGCTGCGCACCGTCAGCTGCGACGCGGCCGCGTCGCCGGCGGGCCCGGCCGGCAGCGCGCCTCGCAGGATGCCCGCCGCCATGCGCGAGCACATCTTCCACTCGTAGCGCGGCAGCGTCAGCAGCGGCGTCCCGCTCCACAGGCAGTCCGCCGCCGTCGTGTGCGCGTTGCACTCGGGCGTGTCGAGGAAGAGGTCCGCCACGCAGCCGCGCGCAATGTGCGCTGCCTTGGGGCGCCACCGCCGTGAAGAGCACCCGCGAGGCCACCTCGGCGCCCGCCCAGGCCGCCGCGGTGCGTCTGAGATTTGCCTCCCCTGGCTCCGGGAAGCGCAGCAGCCACAGCACACTGCGTGGCACTGCTGCCAGGATCCGCAGCCACGTCCGAAACGTCGTCGGGTCGATCTTGTACAGTTGGTTGAAGTTGGCAAAGATCGTGTAGTCCTCGGGCAGCTCGGGAAAGACTTGGCGCCGCATCTGGCGCCTTTGCTGTACTCCGCTTGCCACACAGAGTCGTCGGTCTCGATCGTTGTGGTGCTCGCAAGGCTCTCTGATGCTGAAACATCCTCGGGCGGGCTCGAGGCGAGCGCAGAACAATCGGGAGACTGTCGGTGGTCGCAGCAGAAAAACGCGCCGCGGGCAAAGATGATATTCTCAGAGTAGACCCAGCCGACTTCGGACGGATCGCAGTGCTCGTCGGTGCCCAGGTCGTCGAGCGTGATGTTGCTGCGGTAGGGGCGCAGCGACGGCGTCGGCACCGATAGCTCATCAGCCAGCAGTAGTCGCACCACCGGCGCCCAGCGAGCCGGCAAAGCCCATCAGCGAGATCTGCACCGGCGCCGGGCGCGCGGCAAAGACCTCGTTCCGCCCGCCGCGTGTGTAGCCGTTCAGGTTGACCAGGATGTGAATGCCGTCTTCGACAACTTGTGAGACAATCCGTTCGGTGCTCCAGCCCGAGACGTCGCGAAAGACTGGGACCTCGCGTTCGATCTTTGCGCGGTACGGCGATCGGTCGTCCGCGGTCGTCGCGTAGCAGTGAGCCGTGACCTTTGCACCAATCGTGCATGCCAAAGACGGACTGCATCAAGTGCGCCAGCGGGTGTTGTTAAAGTCGGACGAAATGTAGCCGACCTTCAGACAGGGCTGCGGAGGCGGCGGCGGTGGCAAGACGGTCGCCGGGAGCCAGTCCGACTGCAGTGCCGTCACCGATACCCGCAGCGCGTTCCGCTGGGTGATCATGCGCACCTGTCGCGCGGACACGGGCAGCGTAAACGTGTGAAAGGGCAGCACCGTTGGCGTTGACAGTGGAGTCAATGAAGCAGGCAGCCTCGGCCGGACGTATGCCTGCAGAGGACGCTCACTGAAGCGGACGTGCCTGTCGAGGGTACCACTGACGGCTGACGACGCGAGTCAGACGCTCGACAAAGCGCACGAGGTGGGCGCCCTCGGCGGGCAGGCAGCTCCAGCGGTTGAGCAGCAGCGCCGCACCGTGTGTGGCTTCGCTAGAGAGTGTCGTGTTGCTGACGCAGTCTATGAGCTGCTGGAAGCAGAGGGTCGTCGCGCCCGAGCCCCAGGCAGCGAGCTCGTTCAGCTGCTTGTCGATGCCCTCGAGCACCATGCGGATCCAGCCAGAGGCCTGCGCGCGCTGCGCCGCGTGCGAGTCGGCGAGCATGCCATCGCTGTCGACATGCCAGCGGTCGTGCACGCCCAGCACGGCCCCTCCCCGGCCGGCCCAGTCGCACACCGAACCTAGCAGTTGACCAGCCCGTTGAGCGCGTCGGCAAAGTTGGGATTGCCTGGACTGCGCGTCTGTAGTAACTTGATCGCGTCGTGGTGTTGCCCTGGTCCTTGACCGCGTTGGCGAGGTTCGCAAGAGCAATGTCAAAGTCGGGATCCGCGGCAACCGCTTGCTCGTAGTACTTGATCGCCTTGCTGGCCTGCCGATGTCGCGATACAGACTGCCGAGATTGGTGTACAGATGTGGGTGCCGTGGGTCGAGGCGCAGCCCGTGGCGATAGTAGGCAAAGGCCAGCGCCGCGGCGCTCTTTGGTTTGATGGACGAAGGCGGCTCATCGTGGAGCCTGCGATGATGACTGTTTGCCGACAGGAGGCGTGCTGTTGGAAGTTGGCCAGCAAGATGCCAAGTTGTTGGCCGTCGACGGGCTCGGCTGCAGTGAAAAGGAGACGTAATAGAGAGCGAGGGTATCGGCCAGGCCAAGGCTGCGCCGCCGGTCTTGCAAACAGCGACTGAACGTGGCTGCGGTCTTGGAAGATCTTTGCGAGCGAGAGCAGTGAGTTGCTGAGCATGACAATGGCAGACCGCTGCGAGGCCGGGTCGACAATCTTGGACAGGCCCCAGGGGATCGCAGCGTGGCCAAAGCAAAGACTAGCCACGGTGGCAGCCTCGCGCGGAGCCAGCAGGACCGCCGTCTCCAGCGCCGCGTTTGACGAGACGGCGCCGGTGTACTTGAAGAGAAGTTCCTGCTTGACGTGCCCTAGGAAGGTGCTGACAGAGCCCGAGGTCTGGCCGATGGCCGTGAGGACTGCCTCTTGAAAGGCTTGCGCAGCCTCGACGTGGTCGTTGATGCCGTACAAGAGGCTGCCCTTTGTGTGCAGCAACGCGGCGAGCTGACCCGTCTCCTCGACGGCACACCGGTAACGCGCATTGTGCGAAAGCAAGTGCGGCGGCTCCGAGCCAGCGTGAAGCCTGGCCTGAAGGGCGCCAATACAGGCGATGGCCCGATGATGCTGCCGCTCGAGACACAGCAAGCTCGTCAGGCTCTCGACCGGGAAGACGGCAAACGGCGCAGCTGCAAGCGCGTGGCAAAAAGTAGGTCTCTGCTTGGGCGACATCGCCAAGGGCGGCGTGGCACACGGCGGATGTTGTTCAGCGTTTCCGCGTTGCTTTTTTTTATGTTAGTTTTTGGAGGTTAAGAGACGATCAGGAGGACTCACTGTGAGGACAGAGTCAGGGCCTGACAAAGTAGGCCAGGGCGCTGGGCCAGTCGTCGAGCGCACTGGTCAGGCAGCCGGCGACGAGGATGCCGGTCTCCCAGAGCCACTGTCGATTCTCGCAGAGCAGATCGCACGATCTGATCAGGGCAGCTGCAGCTGAGCTGTCCTCGTCTGGAAAGCTTGCCGCGCCTGAGGGGTGCGCGCAGAGGACCGGATGCGAGGGCGACCAGGCGGACAAGGTGCCGTGCAGATCGCCGCGGCGCGGCGCCTGACTGCCTGCGAGGTGCTGGTACGCAGCGCTGGGAAAGCGGGTCGAGAGCTGCATGTACCGCGCGACATTCTCCTCGCGGCGGCGGACCTCGACGACACGAGCGCGCCTCGCAGTCTCGAGGCGCTCGAACGCGGCGATGGATGCGTAGAGGACCTGATCGGGACTGAGCTCAGAGGCCGGTGCCGGCCCATCTCCTGCGAGGTACGCCGTCTGTTGACCCTCGCGCACCGACGGCCACCTGCTGACTGGCGGCGACGGAGCTGGAACAGAGCTGTCGAGGATGCAGCTTGGGGCATTTTTTGAACGGCAACGTTGCCGAGCGCTTTTGGCGTACTGCTCCACAGAGGCGACGACGGAACTGGCGTTGTCCAGGTGACGGGAGATGCCGTTGGGTCTGTGCCGCAGCCCGCCGCGCTGATGAGGATCGCCCGGGCCTTTGAGGAGCCTCGGCGAGCCGGCAGAAAGTCTGCGGGATGCGAGCTTCTGCGCCGCAGACAGCTGGACCAGAGCAACCTGCTTGTAAGGCCGGCGGTGGCCGTGACCATCCAGGGAAGCGTCGCGAGCGTCAAAGGCGCCTTCGACGGCGCCGAGGGCGTCTTGCGCCTGAGCACGTGCTCGCGGTAGCTGTGGCCGATGCGGCTGCTGGGCACCAGGTGACGCCGCTCCGCAAACCTCGAGACAGATGCTCCAGCGTGGCGGCCATGTCGGCGGTTTCGGTAGTGTCGTGATGATCCTGCAGCTGCATCGAAACCGGGTGGAGAGCCTGCGCGGCAGCCATGTTGGTCCTTGAAGGTGCTAACGCTTGAAGCAAGGGCGATGCCTGGCCGCGTTCACGTGCTGGTGCCGATGCCGCGAGGCAGCTGCTTGGCCGCGTGAGTGACCTGGGCGCTGAGCATCGCGTGAATCTGGTTGAACAGGATTGTTGACAGAGAAACAGCTGCAAGCGCGGGAAAGTCAATCGCGTGATCTGTGAGAGGACGTGGGCGCGAGATGCGAGAATGAGGGAGTGTGCGGCGCAGCGACTGGCACCGGCGGCGAGCAGAGGCACGAGAGGCCAGCCGCGGCAGCGCTTTTACACTGCTGAGCCCGGCGGCCGGACGACACCGTTTCCAGCCGGGCGGAGGAGGGGCGGCGCAGCGACGATAAGTCGGAGTAGGGCAGGGGTTTGAGGGCAGCGCGCCCGCGCCGGTACAACAAGGGCGGCGGCGTGGCATGATGCACGCAAACGGGCGGCGGCCGCGAATCACAGGCGAGCGCGCGCGCGATGAGACGTGCAGCAAACGGGCGGCCGCCGCGCTGCTGCTGCTGCTGCTGCAGCCGCCGCAGTCATCGCGGTAGGTTGCTGGCCGCGGCGGCGGGACCCAATGCAGCCACCATACCGTGCATACATCTGGCTGCTGCTGCTGCTGCGCGCGCGGCTGCATGTGCGGTGGTGCCTGTTCGCTATTCGTCTAGCGGCAGATCCAATTGGCCGCCCGTCTTTTCTTCAGCGCACATGCTGTGCACGCACGGTGGTAGGTTATCTCTGACGGTATAGCCGCCGTGCCGCGTTGTACTGTCTGTCGGAGTATAGTGCACACTCACAGCGCGCGGCGGTAAAAGTCAAGGACTGAGAGCAGGTGTGACGGTCGTTTGCATTCATTGTCTTTCTGAAAAGAAAAAAAAAAGAAGGGAGACCCAGCGCCGTGAACAGCCCGGGGCTTTTTTTTTTGCTGGTGCCTGCGAGGCGCCATGAGAGGCGAATCAGGCACGGACAGCTGACGGAGCCGCCATGCTGGACTGCGAGAGAATTTACTCCTCGGGCACTGCGGCTGGAGGTCAGGGACTGAAACCTTCAAATAGACAGCAAGACTCACCTCAATCTCGCCGGCCTCAATGTCGTCGCTGATGGCCTTGGGGCTGCGGCCGTCGACCTGGCAGCCGGTGCTGAAGGCGGTGCCGAGGACCCTCCTTGACGGTGCCCTTGAGCGACTTGGCCATGGGACTTGTGGCGCAGCTTGCGGGCGATCTCGACAACCTCGTCGAGGAGATGCTCTTGGTGTGCTTGATGTTCTTCTTCCTTCTTGCGGTCGCGCGGCGGCTCCTTGAGCGCCTTGATGACGAGCGAGGAGGCGGTCGGGACGGACGGAAACCGCGGCCTGGCGGTTCTGGATGGTCAGGCGCACGGTGACGCGCAGGCCCTTCCAGTCGCCGGTGGCCTTGGCGATGTCTTCGCCGACCTTCTTGGCGACAGACCGAGCGGGCCCGATCTTGGGCGCCAGCGCCGACGAGGCACCGACTTCACCACCGGTCGCCCGCAGGTGGATGATCTTGATCTCGTTGGGGTCGGCTTTGGGCTGTGCATTGCTGTCAGCCATGGCTGTTTGCTGTAGTCGAGCCCGAGCCTGTCCGAGGCTGCGTCTCAAGCGAAGAATACTCACGCATGGCTGGTACGGGGTTGTTCTTGTCTGTGCTCGAGATGCAGGATCAAACCCTGTCGATTTTGCGGCGCCCGAGTGTGTAGGGGAAACCTGCCGCCAGACCGGTTGAGATCTTTTCTGCTGCGGCGGGCCAGGTCCTACTTTGCCGGCGCGCGAGAGGAGACGAAGAACAACAACAACGGCAGATACCTACTCCATCCTCTTGGCGACCGCTCGCGGTCAAGACTACTGCCACGAGAGGATGCCCATTAATGCAATGCCGAGATGAAGCGAACCGAGCAGCCTTTTTCGCTAGCGGAATCCCTCGATGTCCTCCACGGAGCCTTCAGCTGTGAGTCTTCTTTTTTCTGCTGCTTTTCTGGAATGACGGCTGATCCTGGTGGCGCTGCAGAGATAGTTGCTGCTTACATCTCTGCACCGTCGTGAACCACTGATTTGATAGGGAGAAGGGGTCCAATCGTCGCGCAGTGTCAGGTGTCATGCGAGAAGGATGGCGGGCAGAAGACGACGTTTCGAACAAGGCCGGGCCGACAGACTGCCAGCACAGACGCACAATAGAGGAACGAGAAGGGCGGACGCGGAGGAGAGATCAAGAGCTGGACGCAAAGAAAATAGATTGCCTGGATGGAGACAGCACGGTCGCCGCTGGAAAAATATGCAATGCGAACCAAGTCCTGCGCTGCCCGGTCCAACTTTTGGTGTCCCTCGACGGGCGGCTCAGTTTCTCCTGGTAGCTGGAGCTGCCGTTAAAATCCTTTGCCTTTTCCATCTGCGTCTTGATCCACTCGTAGACGGTGAAGGTGACTGTATCGCCGCATCAGTACAGGCGGAGAAGACGACATCTCGCGAGACTCACCGGCCTGGCCGGGGCGACACGCATGACGCGCGGGGTGATTGCCTGTAAAAGGCACGCGGCCCCTCCTGCTTGAACATGTCCGAGGCGATCAGGCGGATGCGCTGGATGGCCGTCTGGCCCTCCCTCCGCGGGCGTCTTCTGCAGGCGCGTCTTGATCGTGTCGATGGGCGGTTCGTGAACGGTCTTTCCAGCGCCTGTCACTTGGGCGTCTTCGAGATCACAAGGAAAACAAAAGGTGCGTACCCGACGGCGCCGAGATCAGGCCGATGACGCTGGTCTGCCAGCCGGGCAGTTGGAGCCGCCCTTTTCGCTGCCCAGGCTGTCTGCCTGCCATCCTGCAGCTTGGCCTTGAGGAAGCTGTTGTTACATCCCACGTTAGCCGAGTCCGCCGTGGAGAAGATGATGCCGAATGTTCTTTCAGCAGCCGGACAGCGCCTCACCTGTAGGCGGTAAAGTTGGCTGTTGAACGCAAAAGTCAGCGACGGTCTCTTCTCGAACAGGAGAGACGCACCGGCCTGGTTGGTGCCCTGGCGCAGGGCGGTCAGAGACACGCCGCGGTAGAGCGCGCCAAAGCCCTCCTCCTTGACGACAACGTATGTGGCGTGGGCGGCGTTGCGGTACTTGGGCACGTCGAGCGGGTCCGACATGGAGTGGTACTGGCCCTGCAGGCGGATCTTGACCACCTCCATCGGCGTCACGACCGCGACCGCCTCGGTGACACCGGCCGCGAGACCGGCTGCAGGTTTGGCGTCAGCTTTTTGAACGGGCCGCTCGCTTGGGAGGACTCACCCAGAAAGGTCGCCGGGCCGGGAGATGGTGCCTCGGGCGTGGACAGGGCCCCCGCGGTAGTATTCATACGACGTGAACCGGATCGCCATCTTAGGGATGATGCCGGTCAGGACGGCGCCCAGGCCCTTGTACAGGGCCAGCGGCGATCGCGGCGCACAATCTCGGCACCGGTCGCGATGAAGCCCCTCGGCTTGGCCTGCGCGCGTCGGGTACCCGCCCAGCCTCCGCGTCTGCTGCTGCTGCTGCTGGCTGCTGCTGCTGCTCTGGTGGGCCGCAAACTCACCCCGGGGGCGCGGGCTCGCCGCGACAGCTGCATGCGGACCTTGATCGTGTCTGTTCGCCGGGCGTGAGCTTCCTCACTGCTGGAGAGTCGCCGTGACTTACCCAGCGGGTGGCACACGAGCGCCTCCATCATGCGGCGCCTCCACCGGCTGTGCAACGAGTGCCGGTTAGCCACCTCCCTCTGCTACCCCGAGCTGCCTCGAGCTGCGTAGGTGGAGCTCACCGATAAAGGTTCGTCGCCGCGGACGTCTTCTTCTTGGGGACCGTCGTCGTCGCCATGGCTGCTGTCTTTTGGAGCTACCGGCACCGCAGCTGCTTGACCTCGCCGGAAATCTTCTTTTCACGACGCCTTTTCAAGCAGTCGGGGCACCGTTTCCGGAGCTCGGCCGGCGGCTGTTCGGTCTGGCGCAAGCTTCCCGCCTTTTCTCCTCCGTGGTCGTGCCTCGGCGAAGCTGCCCCACACGCACAGACCCAGCTCCGCAACGGTCTTCCGGGCTCCTTTCTTGCGAGCGAAACAGGGAAAAAGGGACAAAAAAGCTAGCACGTCAGAGACAATCTATACGCGCCAGACAGACAGACAGATAGACAGCAGTGCCGACAGAAAAGAAGCGCGGTCGCGACCATATGAACCAAGCCATCCGCTCTCTCTCTTAGCCGGCGCGCGCGCGGGCACAAGACGGGCAGCCGAGCAGGGGTCAAAATATGAGGGACGCGTGCGGGTGCCGAATCACGCGCGCGTGCATCGGGGCGAGTCCTCCCCACACATGTGAACGGCCAGCGACGGCGACAGCGGCCGGCGGCGCCAATGGACCGTGCCGCACGCAGGCCCGCACAAGGCTCTTCTTACTGCTGCCCTCGAGATACCGTACAGTATATACTGCCCGGCCACGCTGGCTGCCATATCGCACGCGGCTTATTACTGCCGCCAGACGGGTACCGATGTCTCGTCTCCCCCCCGGCAGGAACGCCGTAGCAGTCGACAGCGCAGGGGTCGCGCGTCAGCCCAATCTTGCCCTCGAGCTTCGAGCCTCGAGTCTCAAATCCGCTCTGTCTCTCTCCCTCTCCACACAGAGACGACGGCCCGCTCTGGCTAACAGGCAAGGAGCCCACAAAAAGGTCGTGCAGTAGGTCGACCTCGGCTGCACTCGCGCTGGGCCTCTCCACCTCCGGACTCTTCCGAGGTCTCTTTCTATCTGGAGATCAACGAGCGCATGGCTTTTTTTCTGCTCATATGACTACTGCGCCATTATCCCTCTTTGATCTGCCGTGGCTTCCTCGCACGCCCAGGATGGAGAGCCGCCCTGCCGAGCCCCCCTTGTGCGTTGTCGGCGAGTATCGTCGGCGCCGCGCGCCGTTCATCGGAGCTCGACACACGCAGCGGCGCCGCCAGATCACGTGTCCTGCACCCTCCCCTGTCCCGCCGTCATGACTGCTCGAGCACGCTGCGCAGCTGCCGCTCCCGGCGCAGCCACCGCTGCAGCCGCATCTCTGCGCGGAAGACGACGATGAGCAGCAGCTCTAATGACAAGGCCGCCTCGCGCGCCACACGCTCGAAAAAGGGCCGTGCGGCGTTTGGCAGCTGCGACACGTCGCGGTAGTGCGTGTACAGACTGCCGGGCGGCGCCTGCTGGCCCGGTCCGTCGCCCGCGAGCCGGCTCCTCGCCACGACCGCACTGACGAACCGCATCCGCATCTGCGCCGTCTGCCCAGCGGCACGCCCTCGTCTGCCGCCGTCCGCGGCGTCCCCGTCGCGAACAGGCCGACAAACTGTTTGCGAAAGTCATCGTGCTCGTCTTGCTCCGGCCGCACCCACGTGTCTTCGTACCAGTCGAGGTACTCGTCCAGGTCCGCCTCGTGCATGCCCAGAATGTCTCCTCTGTGACCGCCAGCGACTCTCGATGCGAGGATGCAAACCCTGCACGTTGCTCCCGTCCGAGCGCCGTCTCCAGCTTGTCGGCCTCGACCGTCCACTGCTGCCAGTCCAGCACGACCGCGCCAGGGTCGGTCTCGCTCGCCGGCGGCCGCTGGATGCCGTCGAAAGGGTGCAGCAGCTTTACAGCCACCACCACCAGTGCCACCAGCTGCAGCTCCGGGTGCTGCGACAGGTACAAGAACCTGTGCTTGCCGTTGGGAAATGTGAACCGGTAGTTGACCAGCCCGGCCAGCGCCTCGACCGCCTCGGCCAGGTCCAGCGGCATGCGAGATTGACCATCAGCCTGAAGAGCACCACCTCGTGGCTCAGCACCGGCAGCTCCATATCGTAGCTCGACGCGAACATGCACGCCGTGTTCATCGTCGCCCAGTGCACCTCTCCGGCGTCCCGGCAAGACCTGTCCGCGCCTGGAAGCTCTGCTGCAACTCGCCCGGCAGCCGCCGTCTCATCTTCGACGGCAGCCGCTGGAAAGCCCCCACGTACGGGAAACCCGGCGCTCTCCACCCACCGCCGCACCGTACCCCACCCCGATCGGCCGTCGGAGCAGCACGCCCCGAGAGATACAGCAGCCCCAGCGTCTCGTTCAGCGTCGGTAGCGAACTCGGCGACCGGCGCCGCGAGCCCACGTCGCCCCGCTTCTCCCGCAGCGGGTCCGCCGACGACTGATCGCCTTGCGAGCTGTACAGCTGCGGGCCCTCGGTCGACCTGTCCTTGAGCATCTCCTCGAGCATCTGCACCCTCAGCGCCCACAGATTCCCGGCAGACTCCCGCGAATCGACCGTCGCAGACCGTCTGCGTCTCGGCGTTGCTCTGCAGCCAGTCGAGCTGCTCCCACAGCACCAGCTGGTAGCACTGCAGGTAGAGCACCAGCGCCGCCCGGCCGTGCAGGATCCGACCCTCCTGCACCAGCTCCTCGCTTTGCCGGCGCATTTTCCTCTGCGACGGCGCCAGCATCTCGTCCTCTCCATGCTGGAGCAAGTCCTACCTGCCGTCAACCTATCGCACTCCGTCATCACTAGACACAAGAGACGAACCGCTTGTCGGTGGCCATTGGCGCACACGACATATCCTTCATTGTCGATGGCGAAAGCGCCTGGAGCGGCAGTTGTCAATGCCACATCGCTCCCTGCGCGTTTCAGACATGTCCTTGTCCCTCTTCCCGCCCGCCGCTCCTCGCCCGCCACTCCTTGCGCACTCTTTCGATGCCCACCATCACTTTTCAGACCATATCTCACTTCCTAAAATGGTTAGCTCCACCACGCGCAACGCGTCTCTCCGCCGTCGCTGCACGCGTACGTCTTTTGGAGCGTGTCAGGTCTATACATTCTCTCTTGCCGTCTGGCCTCGTGGTGCGCACTCGTGGAATTCCTCCTGGACCGCCGCGCTTGACGCTCGCTCTCGGCGGATGTTGACGGCGTCCGGGGCCTGCACCGGTCGATTTGAGCGGTCTTGCTGCCCGAGCGGCCTGTCACTTCTGCCGACATCACCGACCACCGCGACAAAATGGCGGGAGACACGCCCTTCGACTACTCCCTGACCTGGCAGGCGGCCCGGCCGCTGCCCGTGGCCGAGCTCTCACAGCGTCTGCAGGCACTGTCCAACGAGCTGCGCGACACCGAGCAGGAACACCATCCGCGCAGCGTCTTCACCAAGCCCGCCAAGGAGCTCGTCTCGAAGAATATCATCGCGCACAAGGACCGCGGCGTGCGCGCACTGGCAGCATGCGCGCTCGTCGACATCCTGCGCCTATGCGCGCCCGAGGCGCCGTTTAACCGCCTCCCAGCTCAAAGACATCTTTACACTCTTCGTCAGCCACGTCATGCCGGCGCTGGCAGATCCCTCGGACCCCTACAACACGCAGCATCTCTGGGTCCTCCAGTCGTTGTCGCAGGTCAAGAGCATCATCCTCATCATCGACGTGCCCAGCTCGCACGATCTGATCCGGAAGCTGTTCAGTACCTGCTTCGATGTCTTGTCTGCACCCGGAGACGGCCTGAGCAGGACCGTCGAGTACAACATGACCGGCATGCTGGAGGCGATCGTCGACGAGTGTTCGGACTTGCCCGGCGACCTGATCGAGACCGTCCTCGCGCAGTTCCTGCGCGCCGACCGTCTGGCTGCAGAGCAGACGGCCGCGAACCAGCACACGCTCGACCGCTTCCAGCTGCCCGCTTCTTACAACATGGCGCGCAACGTCTGCAACACCTGCTCGGAGCGCATGTCGCGCTACGTCAGCCAGTACTTTAGCAGCGTCATCATGGACGCATCCTCCCTCGGCGACGGCCTGTCATTCGGCCTTGGCGACGAGCAAGAAGTGACCACCGTCTCCGAGGCCGGCCTGAAGGAACTGACAAAAGCACACCGCTTGTTGAGAGAGCTGTGGCGCGCCTGTCCGACAGTCCTCCAAAATGTCATCCCGCAGATTGACGCAGAGATGCAAGCCAACCAGGAGGATATACGCCTGATCGCCACACAGGCTGTAGGCGACCTGATTGCCGGCTGCGGTGCCGTGGCGGCCCCTTCGAATGCCGCGAGGGACCTGACTGCCTGCCGCCGCCGGACCTCATGGATGACACTGCAGAGGACCGCGTCGGCCAGGCGCCACTCGCCTTTGAGCAGCAGCATGCCACATCGTACAAAAACTTTCTCGGCCGCCGCAATGACAAGTCGGCGCCCATCCGCGCCGCGTGGACAGCCTGCATCGGCCGCATCATCCGTGCAAGCGCCGCTTCCGGGCTGTCGTCGGTGGAAGAAAGCCAACTGCTCGATCATCTCTCCGCCATGCTCGTCGACTCGGACGAGCGCGTGCGCACCGCCGCCATCCACGCCGTGGGCGATTTCACCCTGAAAGACGTCATCTACAAGGTCGGCTCCAAGGGCTCCGTCTCCGAGGCCGACAGCATCTTGGCACGCCTGACCGACCGCGCAAAGGACAAGCGGCCTGCAGTCCGCGCAGAGGCCATGCCGTTACTTGCCCGGCTGTGGGCCACGGCCGCCGAAGTCATCGAGAAGCAGGAGACCCCTGCCTCGTCTGTGCTCGGCGCCATCCCGTCCAAGATCTTTGATGCCTACTATACAAACGACCTTGAGATCCAGCACCTCATCGACGGCGCATTGTTTGACTGCCTGGTTCCTGTCGGATTCCCCTCCCAGCGTGCGAAGAAGGGACCATCTGCCGACCCTGACAACTCCCTGACAGAGACGGAAGCCGACAGGATCAGAACGGAGCGCATTTTGCAGCTTGCAGACTCCCTCGAAGAGCGCTCGAGACGCGTGCTGTCCGCGCTCTTCTCCAGGCCGGCGCGGCTGATGAGGTACATGGAGGCGCTCGTGCAGCGCTTTGAAGACTTTAACGGCGGCGTCATGGACGAAGACGCGGCCAAGATCAAGTCTCTCATGGGCCGGCTGATCGACACGTTTGCGAAGCTCTTCCCGGAGCCGGACCGCGTAGCCAGCGACTTGCTGAAATTCGCAAAGCTGCACGACCGACGCTGCTACTCACTGATCCGCTTCTGCGTCTCGGTCGAGAGCGACTACCGCAAGATCCACAAGGCGCTCCGCGAGCTGCGCCGCCGGCTGGAGAGCTCAAACCTGGCCAACACCAGCGTGCCGGGCACGTTGTGAGCCTGGTGCAAAAGTGCGCCCACCTGTTCTTCAACCGCAGCCACGTCTCCCCGATCATCGCCATCTCGCAGGATCCGTCGCACCCTCACTCGGCCGCGGCGCACACGCTGTTGAAGGAGATATCCAGCACCGCGCCCGCCATCCTCGAGACGCACGCCGAGGAAATGTGCCGCTCCCTGGCCGAGGCGGCGTCCAACGCCGACGGCGACGGCCCGGCCGCCAACATCGACACTTTGAAAGCGTGCGCGCAGTTTGCCAAGCGCATGCCTCAGAGCATTCCCTCGGACAAGAACTTTGCGCAGTCGATGATCCGATTCGCTCTGCGGACGGACTCGCCTGTCGCCGCAAAGTATGCCGTCTCCATCGTGCTGAGCGCCACGGACAAGAGCAAGACCTACGCCAAGCAGATCTTTAAGCAGGCTCTCGACAAGTTCGAGTATGGGGCGCCTCATTTCTTGGCTAGACTCGCCTGCGTCGCGCAGCTGATGCTGGCGCGCGGCTGCCTCGACGAGGCCGACAGAGAGCGCGCCACCGAATGTGCAATCTCTCGAGTGCTCGGCCACGTCGAGCCTGTCGATGAACCTGCGAGCGACCCTGAATGGCTGGACGAGCCTAGCCTCGACGCGCGGGCAAAGGCATGGGCGCTGAAACTCCTGGTCAACCGCGTGCGGGCTTACGACGACCTTCAGAAGCAAGCGAAACGATCGAGAACGTCTACAGACTTCTCAATAAATTGGTCGCCAAGGATGGAGAGATGGCGCGGCAAGGCTCGTCGCCCAAGGCGGTGCGAGCGGTCCTACGGCTCGAGGCATCGCGGCTGCTCCTAAAGCTGAGCACGCACAAGGGCCTGGACGCGTACCTGTCGCCGGCCGCGTTCAACAAGCTGGCCGCGATGGCCCAGGACCGGCTCGCGCAGGTGCGCAAGGGCTTCCTCGAAAAGGCGATGAAGTACCTCGTGCGCGACCGGCTGCCGTCACGCTTCTACGTCGTCATCTTCCTGACCGCCTTTGAGCCAAGCCCGCGGCTGCAGACCGAGTGCAGCACCTGGCTCCGCGCCAGGGCTGGCTCACTCACGCAGCAACACAAGTCGACGCTCGAGGCAGCCATAGCCCGGCTGATCTCGGCGCTGGCACACCACCCAGACTTTGCCCGCAGCGCGGCCGACCTGCAGGACTTTGTCCTGTACGTCATCTACTACCTGAAGAATGTCGCCACCGCGGACAACATCCACCTGATCTACCACGTCGCGCAGCGCGTCAAGAGCGTGCGCGACGGCATCAACGAGGACGAATCGGACAATCTCTATTGTTTGTCAGATTTGACGCAGGCTGCCGTCCGCAGCTTTGCTGACGCCAAGGGCTGGGCCATCCAGGCGTACGCCGGCAAGGCAAACCTGCCGCAGGGCATCTTCCAGGCGATGCCCAGCCACGACGTCGCCCAGACGGTGGCCGAGACCGCGTACCTGCCGGAAGGCATGGACGATGCGATCGACGGGCTGGTGAAGAACAGCCTCAAGGTGCGCAAGCGGAGACAGGACGACGACGGCAGCGGCGAGGCGAGCAAGCGTCGGGCCGTCCTGGCCGCGGCAAAGTCGGCACGCCCAAGGCGGCCGGCAAAGGCCAAACGGCCGAGCGAGCGGCGCAAGTCTGGCGGCCTCGCCTCGAGCTCCCCGGTCGGCGAGCGTCGCCGCTCAGCCCGCGTCTCCACCAACAAACTCGACTGTTTGTCTTTTTCTCTGTTTTCTTGCTGCATGATCTCTGACTTGATGTACCAGACAACGAAGACAGTGAGGACGACGGCGAGGACGAGGGTGCAGACGACGGCGAGGATGAGGGTGCAGACGACGGCGAGGACGACGGCGAGGATGAGGGTGCAGACGACGGCGAGGACGACGGCGAGAGTGCTGACGAGGCTCTGTCGGAGACGCCGGCGCTCTCAAACAGCAACGGCGGCGCAGCGGGCGATGACGGCGACGTCGAGATGCGCGACGACAGTGTCGATGGCGGCAAGTCAGGAGACGAGGGCGGAACGAGGACGACGACGGCGCGGATGGCGCCAGCAACGGCACCGTCAAGGGCTCACGACACCAGCCCGCCGACGAGAGCGAAAAGGAAAACGGCCGCAGTCGATCATCAACGACCAGGAAACAGGCCATGGACACGACCCTGGCCAGCCGCCAGCCCGCGCGCAAGAGCAGCAGACAGCAGACTCGCAGCAAACGGTAGCAGCCGATGAAGCATTGAGAGTCTGCCTCGCCCAGTGGCGCAACTGAAAAGAGAAGAACGCCGTGGTCGAGCGCCGTGAACGAACACCGTGATCGAGCGTCGTTATCAAACGCGCGCGGATGATGACGGCCGCGTTGCCGCTCGCTTAATCACCGTAGGGCGGCAGGGTTGCCGTCACAGGCAGTGTCTCATCGATTGTGATGCCACAGCGCGGCGGCAGTCCTGGCGTGCTCGGGTATCTTGCTGCGGCTGTCCGCCAGCCACCGCGTGCACGGGTGCTGTCTCTGCGAGCCTGCCACCCTCAGAAAGATCCAGAAAATGGCACGACCAAATTGTGAAACAGGGCAGAGAGAGAGCATGCAGCAGGTGAAGCCTGCGCTGGTTGGCTGGCTGTGCTCGTTTCCGCTCATGCGCCAGCGCTGGTACCCGTGCACGTAGGCCGAGCGCGCAGGCCGAGCGCGCAGGCCGAGCGCGCACAGATCCTCCTGCGATGCACGGCGATGAGCAAAGGCGCGCAGCCACTGCCGCGGTCGCTGCAGAACGGGTTCGCGGGAAAGGGGAAGTGGGCGCCAGGGTGGTAGCGCTGGTGGACGGCCATGCAGCTGAGCAACGCTGCCGTTGCAGCCGCCGTCACTCCACCGCAGTCGCAGCGGCCGGCACTGCACCCTTTGCCTTGCGCTGTCCAACGGCGGACGCCAGCGCACCGTGAGTGAAGCAGCGAGAATGGGCTGACCCCTTGCCGTTCTCCATCACGCTTTCCCATCGCAAGAGCGGGCTGCCTGCAGGCTGGTGGGCGCGGCAGACGGCGCTGCGGCACGGCTCCCCGGGAGCGCCATGCAGATGCACCGTCGCGTCCGCGTATCCTTGCGCACATCCGCCGCAGGTTCCCCCCTCCCGTTCGAGCAGTAGGAAGGAGCGCCGTCGAAACCTCCTGGACCTGGCTAGCCTCTGGCGCGGCTCTGGAGGCATGCTCCGTGCGCGTCAAGACGGATCCGCCGCGGGCCGCCCTGCCGTGGATTAGCGGCAAGGAACAGGATGGGCAAGCGACCTTCCAACGTCAGGCCCTCGAAGCGACTCTCCGCACGCAAATGTCCCTGCCCGCGCCCACAGCCCTGTCTGGAGACCGATGCGACAGAGTCTGAGACAATGGCGGCGCCTTTCCTGCTGCCCGCCTCTGCTGCCTCTACTGCGTCTGCAGAGCCGCGGCGTCTCAGATCCGTCTCCCGGCGTCAAGCCGAGGAACCTCTCGCTGAGCCAAGTCAACCCGGCAGATGTCTCTGAGGCTGCGGCGCCGTGACGCACGTCGGGCCGTCCTGAAACACAACTCCTGACGGAGGCGTGAATCGTCATAAAACATGTCCACCTCCTCGTCCGCACATTCACACACATTCAAGCACCGTCTAGCCAAGCCCACAAGCGGTCAAATATTGCTCTTCCTCTTGCCAGCCACCAGCAATTTCCGTTTGATCTCGTCTTCCCACCGCTTGCCACAGTCTTTGGCTTCTTTCTCGCGGCGACAGCAAACATCCCCTCCCGACGGATCCCGATTTCCCGCTTGTCGTTTGCCACCCGAGCTCGCCGGTTTGCTTCAGCAAGTTCCTCAATGGCACAGAACGACGTTTGGCCTCAGCACCGGTACCGCCTCCCGGCGCGATGCCCACACGGTGTGTTTTTCATATTCTTTCATCCGACTCCGTATCTCGTTGGAGCCGCGGCTGACTCTCTAAATCTATAGGATCCAACGTAGTGGACGTCAAGCACTGCCTGAGATGTGTTCTCGAGGCGGGACAAGATCCGATCCTGGCTCAGCACCAAGCAGGCCAAGGGCCGTCCACAGACGACGCTCTCACACCGCAGGACGCATGGGATCACACGCCTCCGCAGGAGCAGTACAGCTCATTGGAACCCTTTGGCGCCGAGCTCGCGCAGCCCGTCTCCTGCAGCGAGGCGGAGGAAATGGATTACACGAGCGAGGCGGCGCTTTCGTGTGACTCTGTCAACACCAGCCAGGTGTCGACGTCGCCAGCCGCCTACGAAGCGAGTGAATTCCCAATGGGATATTGCCTGCCGCTTGGCGCGGATTGGTTCGCCCTGGGTGACGCGAGCGGCTGTGCGTCCGGCTGGCTCTTGAACGACCCGACGATCATGTCCTTTGACGAGACTACGATGACGCCGTCGCCCGCGGCGGTCGACGAACAGCCAGCCATGGAGCTCCAGGACGAGGCGGATCCGCAGGTCGTGACCTCGCCTTGGCAGTCGATCGAGGAATGGCGCAGCATGGTCTCAGCTTCGGAGCAGGCCCGCCACCTGTCGCAGCTGATGGCGCTGCAGAACGGCCGCTTTGGGCTCCCGGCCGGCCAAGCCGCCCCGACGAACGACCAGGCGCGTTCCATCTCCCCGGCGCAGACCACGCGGCCCGCCGAAGCCGCCAGCGACCACGCCGTGCAGGACGGCATCCTGCAGCGCCTGCCGGGCATGAGCAGGGACACGTACCTTCTGCGCGCGCGCGAGCTCGGCATGTCGTACCGGCTGATCCGCGAGCACGGCAAGTACTCGGAGGCCGAGTCGACGCTGCGCGGTCGCCACCGCACGCTGGTCAAGGACAAGGGGCAGCGCGTCCGCCACCCGCAGTGGACGCCCAGAGACGTGAGTTCTTTGCTTCTTCGCATTCAGAGTGACTTGAGCTGACACGCTTGCTTGACAGATCCGCCTGCTGACCGTCGGCGTCAGCATCTTTACGCAGCACACCGACGCGGGGCCGAGCGGGTCGCGCGTGCCTTGGAAGAAGGTCGCCGACTTTATCATCGACCACGGCGGCTCGTACCCGTTCGGCTCTGCGACCTGCCACAAGAAGTGGACGTCGCTGTCGACGGCGCCCGCGGCGTGACGCCGCACGCAGGAGTTGAGGGAGGGAGGCTGACCCGGACCAGCAAGCGGCCGCCAGCGTGTCAGTCTTCGCTGTATATATATACGGACATTCCTATCATTATTCTTTTGATGTGTGTCTAACGCAGCGAGTGCTATCTTTGTGTCTCCTCTGCGCGCTTCTCGTGCTCGCTGCGTGTCGCGTGCTTCTTCAGCGTTGCAAGCGCTCACCCAAGGCGCGCCGCGTGACGTGTTCCACAGCTTGAGTGCACACTTCCTCGCAGAGCGAGTACCTGCAATCAAAACGGTCTAGCAGCATACAATTCGCTCTTCCTGAAGGTGAACAGTGAAACCGCTCGCGGCAAACGCGTCTTGACAGACGTCAACCGCCCGAAACAGAATAGAGCGTCGGCCGCGCCACAGGCCACCGCCACCGCCCAGCGGCGGTTAGCGTCTTGGCGATCGCACTCGACTTCTTTTCGCTCGCCGTCGACCGCTTCCCTGCGGACGGAGCATCTGAGCCCAGCAAGACCGCAACCAGTACGTGCAGCCCCTTTTCTTGCGCCAGCATGTCGCTGGTGGCAGGGTTGACGGTCCAGGCGACAATTGCTAACAGGCGTCTTTGCGCTGTGCAGTGCAGATGTACGTTTTTGAGTTTTCTCACGCGCCGCAGGCGGCAAACAGCGGACCGCGAACAGCAGCGGGCGAGCGAGCGACCGGCTTGGACGATCGACAGCAGAATGACAATCGGCGGCGCGTGCTGGAGGTCTTTTGACGAACGGACGACCTCACGGGGCACGCGACACGGACGATCTAGAGACCGCTACGAGGCTTGCAAGTGGCGACGACGCACGGCACGCCCAAATCGACGGCTACCGACCCAGCGCGAGTGGCACGAGTCTGCTACGACGCTCGGCGGTCCTGCAGTCGCAACACGCTATTGCAGAAGTCAACCCGCCTTTTCACAACCGCAGCGGCCCGATCAATACTCCATCCGAGGTCTCACCACTCGCTCTATTCGCAACAGTCTCGTCGCCCTACACAGACGCGCCGCTGTCACCGCTGCCGCCGCCGCCGCCACCGCCGCCCCGTTTCATCAAACAGTCAGCAGCACAGCAGAAACTAACCGCAAAACAGCTTCGTCAAGACCCTGACGGGCAAGACCATCACGCTCGAGGTCGAGTCCTCGGACACGATCGACAATGTCAAGTCCAAAATTCAGGACAAGGAGGGCATCCCGCCGGACCAGCAGCGCCTGATCTTTGCGGGCAAGCAGCTCGAGGACGGCCGCACGCTGAGCGACTACAACATCCAGAAGGAGTCGACGCTGCACCTGGTCCTGCGTCTGCGCGGCGGTATCATCGAGCCCTCGCTCAAGGCGCTGGCGTCCAAGTACAACTGCGAGAAGTCCATCTGCCGCAAGTGCTGTACGTTTGTTTGTTGTCTGTTCATGGAGACGGTACTGACGCACGACAGACGCCCGGCTGCCGCCGCGTGCGACCAACTGCCGCAAGAAGAAGTGCGGCCACACGAACCAGCTGCGCCCGAAGAAGAAGCTGAAGTAGACGGCGCGCTGCCGTGCTGTGTCTGTGCCGCGTCTGTGCAGGCCAGCAAGCAATGCCATGATTTCTTTCTGCCTTTTATTTTTCATCACTCGTGTCGCCCAGTCGCTTGTGTCGCGTCGCTGAAAGATGACAAGTCAGATGCATTCAAGAGGAGCTATATCTACAGGTCGTCGCCGTCGTCGCTCTCGAGCTGCATCTCGTCGCCGTCGTGGGCACTGCGCCTCACCGGTCGCGCGCGCCACGCCGCCGCCTCGCGCCGCCCGCCGCTGTCGCCGTCTGAATCAGCCCAGGCGTCGCTGTCGGCGTCTTCGCTCGCGCCGCTGCTGCCCAGTGCTCGTCCGTCGCTGCCGCGTCGGTACTTCCGGTACACGGCGGCGCCGGCGTCGGCCTCGTCGTCGCCCGACAGCTCGTCCTCGGGTAGTCGGCGCCGTAGTAGTTCTCCGCGTTCTCGTCGTCCTGCTCGCTGTCCCAGTCCGGCTCGTCGGGCTGGTCCTCGCGTCGAGGAACTGCTGCAGCAGCGCCGAGTCCTCGGCCGGATCACGAGGTAGCCGATGCTGTCCGCGCTGTCGAACAGGGCCGCCGCTGCGTCCGAGCCGTTCTCGGTCGGTCACCGGCGAGCATCGAGGTAGACGCTGGAAGAGGTGCAACACCGCCGCCATCCACTTCCATTGCCCGGATTCTGCAGGCAGCGCAGCACGCGGCGGCGCAACCTCGCGCACGTACGTGTCGTAGACGTACTCGCCGCCGTCTTCGTCGTCAGAGCCCTCGGCCGCGGACGACCGCACCGGCGGGCGGACAACGCCCGGCAGCACCGTCGCGGGCGCCAGCTCGGACGCGTACGCCTGCAGCGTGTCCATCAGCTTGACGTCGGCTGCGGATTCCGCCGCGGGCGCGCGCACGGCCGGAGTCCCGGACAGCACGCCGCCGCGCTTCGGCCCGCTTGCGCACGGTGCCTGGCTGGGTCTCGCTGGCCGCGCCCGGGCGTTTGCTGCGGCGTGCCTGCATGTCGCGCGGGGCTGCCCGGCGCGCGCTCCTCGATGAAGACTGCAGTCTCGCGCGCGCGGGCGAGACCGGGTGCGGCGCCGTACGCGTGCGCCGCGGGCGGCAGCGAGGGCGCGAGGCGGAAGCGCTTCGCCGCGCGCAGTGCGCGGCCGAGGGGTGTCGGCGGTTGGGTGGGATCAGCTGTGGGATGCCCGCCTGCGCAGCGCCAGCCGCGCCGTGGTGGACGGCTGCCCGGTGGATCCGCCTCGGCAGCGTGGCGGATGCGCCGAACATGTACTCGGTCGCAGGTCGCTTGCCGCTCACGCCTTGCTGCTCGACCACTGCGGTGGTGTTAGTCGGTGTGGGCAGCGTCATCTCGACGACTCACGCAGTGATTCGACCGGGTCGTCGGCGCGCTTGCGCTTGATGCGCAGCGTCGACGGGAGCGACATGGCTGGCGAACGGGGCGTGCGGCCTGCCGAGCGCGGTGGAGGGTTGCCGTTGCGGCGGTCTCGAAAAGATGCAGGTCGATGCTACGCGATGTCACCATCTGCCGGGGTACCGTCCTGGCCTTGTTTCACCATCGTCTTGAACGCCCCTGGAATGGCGGTGGAACACAGATGGAATGCATCTGAAACGCGCTCACGCGAGGCTGGGCAAGTCTATGGAGTATTAAGAGGTAAAGAACACAATGTTGAAGCCGAGCCAGCTGCCGACGACGCCGATCGCCGAGTAGGTGCTCGTCAGTAGCAGCGGCACAAACTCGTACCGCGCGCCAAAGATCAACTCGTGCGCGACGGCGCAGTACAACGTCAGCGGCACGGCGACGAGCATGTACAGCGACACCGCGCGGTCCAGCAGAAAGTAGCGAGAGGACGAGGCCCTGTCGTCGGTCAGCGAGGAGGTAGTTTGTGAGTTGCAGAACTCACACGGGCGTCAGGTGGTCAAAGGCGATCAAAAAGGCCGTCAGCCACGCGACGGTGTAGACAGCCTTGATGGGGAACTCGGCCGGGGTGAAGATAAGCGGGAAGAGCGAGACGTGGCCGCAGACCAGCAGCGGGCGGAAGGCGCCCAGGTGGCGGCGGTCGTTGAGGGCGACAAGGCTAAAGGGGATGATGACCAGCAGGATCGCCTTTTCGTGGACGTGCCAGCCAAAGAGAACGAGGCGTAACCGCAGAGCGTCACGGCGCTGACGAATTTGTCCCAGGTCGGCTTGAAGAAGAGGCGTGCCAGGCAGAGACACTGGAAGCCGAGCGTCAGGAGGAAGCAGGCCCGCGGCCGTCACGTTTAGGAGGACCGCAAAGGCCGTGTCGCCGACGAGCCCGCGCGTGACGCTGGCTACGGCCGACTGGTCGACGGCTCGGCCCAGGTAAGGCGCGACTGTGATGGTTGTTCGGGTTAGAGAAAGCGCGAGAGAAGCAGAGAGGAACGCACCAGGAATGAGCAGCCGGTCTAGGAGTGAGTAGAGTGCCCACACGTTGGGAGCCCAGTACGCGTGGTTGAGGCCGCGCGAGAAGGGAAACAGCCGGTCAGCAGCTGCGGCATCTGCTGCCACAGAGCAAAAGGGCCGAACGCGCGGCGGCGAACGGGCCGAGCACGGCGACTCCCAGCTTGATCGTATCCAGAAAACGGACGTCAAAGATGGACCGCGGGCCGAGGCAGTAGCCGCGCAGGAGAAAAACAAAATACGCCCGGCGCCAGGTAGAGATAGATGTGCTTGAAGCAGAGGAGGACAGCAAAGAGAAAGCCGCTGGCGAGCCGCGTGTTGCGGTGCCGTGCGAGGACCAGCGACAGCAAGAGGATGCCGTACATGAAGCCGTTGTACTGGAAGTGGATGTGGTCGATGATCAGCAGCCCCGGCGACAGGAACACGGACAGGGCAATGGCCAGCGTGCGGTCAGAGGGGCCAAAGGCCTTGTCGGAGACGAACAGACTCAGCGCGGCCACGATGGTCAGCTCCGTGGCGATAACGGTCGCCCTTTGAAAGTAGATGGTCGGCCAGCTGGCATAGTCCAGGTTGCGAAGCTGCAGCATCGCCGGGTCGACGAACCGCGCAGCCTGCGACAGGGCATACTCAAAGTACGCAAAGAAGGGCGGATAGTCGAGCGTCCATTCCGAGGTCTTTTCGTAGTACCACTGCTGCACCGGCAGGCTGTGCGTGATGGCCAGCCAGTTGCGGTGCACCTCAAAGTCGGTCGAGTGGTAGGCCGGGAACAGCAGCACCTTGAGCGCGCCCGCCGCGACGACGTACGGCGTCAGGGCTGCGACCGCGCCGGAGACTGTTGCCGGCATCGTGACGGCCTTTTTGCGCTCCGGCAGACGAGCGCGTGGAGGAAGAGAGAGGTGTCGCTGTGCGTATAGACCAGGCGGGGCATACGCATCTCGGCGGTCGATACTAGCAATATCGTTCAGGGTCCCTGCAAGCTCGGACCCTTTGCTCCAGGAACAAGCGCGCGGCACCGCGGTGAGAACCTGGCGCCAGGGGGTTGGCCCGGCAGCTGCCTCTGCTCTCTGGCTTCTCTCACCCGCCGTGTTGGATTCACCAGAAGTTTGCTACTGTATCTCATAATCGTGCATCTCGTGCGGGAGCTCATCAAATGGCTCGAGAAAGTTGGCCATCGCCAAGCCTTCAGCAGCCCAGCCCAGAAGACAGCAAGAGAGGTAGCCCAGACAAAATACCGTCCCGGCGAATGACAACGGGCGGTGGATATCCGAATGGCAATCTCGCCCTCCTCCGTGCCTTCCCTCTCGCCGCTGCAGTCGTCCACGGCCATCGTTGAATGTTTCTTTTGCTTTTTCGTTGCTTCGCTTCTTTTTTTGCTGGATCGACAGCAGACCGCTTATTCTTTGAGCGCCGCCTCCGCCGCAGACTGTAATATTCTACTCCCTGTTGACCGGCCGGGCTCGCGACCGCCCGTCCTGCACCCTCCCTCGCTGTC
>JAMXBC010000031.1:0-5000 GCA_024138005.1 Lumnitzera racemosa
AAAAATTTAAAATTTAGTAATATATATATTCTATCCCTTATTGATCATAATGACAATTAAGATTATAAAATTTATATACATAAATATTTATATTCATGTATAATATTTATATATATATATATCAAGCTTAATTTGTGAAAATACTAAATACCTACAGACATATTTCTTATTTATAACATACATTACAATATATATTGTTTTAGTGTATATGCATATATATAATATATAATATCAAAGTAGAAAATTCAAATGTCTATATATATATTCTTATTTATACATACATGCATATACATATACATAAAATTCTCCCAATAGTATATTATATATATATATTATATAATGCATGTTTACATAACATATTCTATAATACATAAGAATACATATATATTTATTTATCTACCCCAATACATCTATTTATGTAATGTAATGAAAACATTTTAACAAAATCTTATTATATACAGCAAAATATCATATAATATACATATATAAAACCCTAAAAATACTCTTACCTAATTGTGGTAGTATTCTTAATTTTCTTCTTCTTTTCTCCCCCCCTTCTTCTTTTTTCTTAATTTTTCTTCTTTTCTTGATTTCCTTTTGTTTTGCTTTCTTTTCCTTTTTTCTTTTTTGTGTTTGGTTTCTATTTATATATTAATATATGTATATATATTTTCCAGATTTCACTCTTTTAGTTCCAGATTTTATGTAGCAATTTAAGGAAACAAATAAAAAAACAAAGAAAAGATAATCTAACCAAATTTTTCATTAATAAAGAAAAGAAATTGAACCCATTACACTTAAATTTTTTTTTGAAATTTCAACTTGGAACAAATTTCCTAACGTAGCCTAGCATTTTTTAGCATTTGGTGTCGCACAATGAATTTTTAAAGGGAAAAGAAAAAAAAAGAAAAAGAAGAGAAAAGAAATAAAAAATAATATATGTAATTTTCTAAACATTAAAAAATCATAAAAATAATCATTATAAATTAATTTTGGAATTTTATGAAAATTTATCAATTTAATTGGTACTTACAATTATAATTTTACAAGTAATTTTAATGATTTCCCTTAAATTTTACGCGATTCGCGATTTAGTCAATAATTGCAATCGACTACAATTATACTATTGAGTGAATTTAATTATTTATAGATTTAAAGTTTAATTTTAGAGTTTCGATCAAGTTCGGGTTCGATTTGAGAATTTATGCATAAATCGAATTTAGGATTTTGGTACATTTTTGGGGTTTTACAATTTCGGGTTTTTATTTCGTGTATATTCGATTTATTAATTTTCAAAACTTTTATTGTTACTAGCTTATAGATTATCATATTTGGGACCTTAAAATTTAAAAATTAAGGTTCAAACCCTTTTCTGGGTTTACAAAAACAAAGATCCTACAATTCAATTTGTTTCCTTTAACAATAACCCTTTTTGGGTGAGTGAATAATTTCTTGCCAACCAAAATTTGGTGATGATAAGCATGTTGTGAAAGAAAAAAGTGAATTCCCTTTGTTTAAATGTTGGTCCATATATAATATGATCAGGGGCGGCTATGTCAGACTATTCAACATTGCCCATTTATTGCCCCCCTTAAAGGGCCAAATTTCCTATCTTTATTAGAGATGGGCTGAAAAAGAGATAAATAGTTGGTAAGTCATTATTTTAAAAGGGGCGAAGGAAAAAAGAAGTTTTTTCAATTGATTTCCCAAAAAAGGAAAGTCAATCAGCAGGGTAATTCAATCAAAAACTTTTTTGCTGGGAGATGACCCTAGCTAAAAAGGATAGGGTTGTTATTTACTTTCCCCACTTTCTTTGTGCGGCTTTCTTTGGTAATCGTTGGGTCACAGTTATTTTGGGGCATCTCACTTTTGTGATTTTTGATTTTTGGTCTTTGTTAATCAACAATTTTGGGGGATCTACATTGCTTATGCCCCGTTTAAAAAAAATAAATGCTTGACAATAAAAACAAGAAACAAGGACTTACATGTTTAGTGTGATAAGGCTCAAAGGCAAATATTTTCCCCCAATTATGGAATGGCTTTTTCTTTAGCTCAACTCGGCATGAAATTACCTTAAGATACTTCTTTTTTAGGAAGATTTGGGTAACATTTTCATATCACTTATTATTCTCTCAACATCCAGAAAATCATTTTTTTTTTCTTTCTTAAATCTTTTTGTCGTAGTGGATATTCGGCATCAAATAATATCTTTGGTGGAATAGGTTCAATTATTAGTCCAAAAAGTCCCAAATTTTTATCCATATAAAAAACACAAACTTATTGTACCTGGAATTTGGACTTAATCCATTCATAATTTTTTCCCAGCCTAGTGGTTGCGAGGTGCCCAAACCCTTATTGCCCCCTTATTGTAAAAATTACCCATATAATTAAGGGGTAGCCCTTACCTCGACCTCTTCACAAACTATTCAAAAAACTGTAAGAAGCTATAAGTATTTGGGGAAACATGCTTGGTGCAATGAAAAGTAAAGAATTTCTTGACAAAAATAGAAAAAGGGGAAACATAGTCTAAAGTCGAGGTATTTTTTGATAAACGTGAAATTGTGTCCCTTTTGAAAGCATACCTTTCCTCTTTCCGTCCTCTATAGAATATACTTTAAGAAGATTTTTTAGTTTTATTGATTTTTAAATAAGAAGCAAAAATTAACTCCGTTTGGAGAAACTAAAATAAACCCTGTTTTTTATACATTTCCGGGATGTCTTCCCTTTTTTGTCTTTTGGTAGGTATTTATTAAGAGAGTTTTAAAAAAGCAAGTTTTTCTTACCCCCGACCACATTGTCGGCCGATACCGAAGAAAATGTATCTTGTTTTCCCTTTTTTAAAGGGGGGTTTAAATTTTAATTTTTTAAAAAAATTTTTAAAAAAAAAAAAAAAAAAAGGACTTAAAAAATAAATTTTTTAAAAAAATTTTTTTTTTTTGGGAAAAAATTTTTTTTTCCTTTTTTCCCCCCCTTTTTTAAAATTTTAAAAAAGGGGGGCCCTTTTTTAAATTTTTTTAAAAAAAAAAAAAAAAAACCTTTTTTTTTTTTTTGGGGGGGGTTTTTTAAAAATTTTTTTAAAAAATTTTCTTTTTTGGGGGAAAAAAAAAAAAAAAAAAAAATTTAAAGGGAAAAGGGGGGAAAAATTATTTTTAAAAAAATTTTTTTTGGGGGGGGTTTTTTTCCCCTTTTTTTTTTTTAAAAAAAAAAAGGGGGTTTTTTTTAAAAAATTTTAAAAGGTTAAAAAATAAAAAACCCCCCCTTTTTAAAAAAAAAAAAATTTTTTTTTTTTGGGGGGGAAAAAAAATTAAAATTTAAAAAAAAAACTTTTTTTTTTTTAATTTTTTAAAAAAAATTTTTTAAAAAAATTTTTTAAAAAAAATTTTTTTAAAATTTAAAAAAATTTTAAATTTTTTGGGGAAACCTTTTTAAAAATTTTTTTAAAAAAAAAATTTTTTAAAGGGTTTTTTTGGGGGGGTTTTTTAAAAAAAAAAATTTTTTTTTTTAAAAAATTTTTTTTAAAAAATTTTCTTTTTTTTTTGGGGAAAAAAAAAAGGGGGGGGGAAAAAAAAAAAAATTTTTCAATTTAATTTAAAAAAATTTTTTTTAAAAAAAAGTTTTTTTTAAAAAAAATTTTTAAAAAAAAACCAAAAAAAAAAAGGAAAAAAAATTTTTTTTTTTTAAAAAATTTTTTTTTGGGGTAATTAAAAACCCCCCCTTTTTTTTTTTTGGGTTAAAAATTTTTAAAATTTAAAAAATTTTTAAAAAAAAAAAAATTTTTTAAAAACCCCCAAAAAAACCTTTTTTTTTTTGGAAAAAAATTTTTTTTTTTAAAATTTTTTAAAAGGGGGGGAAAAAAAAAATTTTTTTTTTAAAAATTTTTTTGTTTTAAAAAAAAAAAAAAATTTTTAAAAACCTTTTTAAAAAATTTGGGTTTTTCCCCCCCCTTTTTTAAAAAAATTTTTTTTTTTTTAAAAAGGGTTTTTTCCCAAAAATTTTGGGGGGAAAAAAAAAATTTTAAAAGTTTTTTTGGGAAAAATTTTTAAAAAGGGAAATTTTTTTTTTTAAAAAATTTTAAAATTTTTTTTAAAAGGGAAAAAATTTTTTAATTTTTTTTTTTTCCCAATTTTTAAAAAATTTAATTTTTTTAATTAAATTTTTAAAAATTTTTTTTTTTTAAAAAAAAAAACCCCAAAATTAAAAAAAAAAAAAACTTTTTAAAAAATTTTTTTTTTTTTTTTAAAAAAAGGGTTTTCCCCCCCCCTTTTAAAAAGTTTTTTTTAAAAGGGGTTTTTTTTAAAAAACTTTTTAAAAAAAAAAAAAAAAAATTTTAAAAATTTAAAGGGGGAAAAAAATTTTTTTTTAAATAAAAAAAATTTAAAAAAAAAAAAATTTTTTTTTTTAAAAAAAAAAAATTTTTTTTAAAAAAAATTTTTTTAAAAAAAAAAAAAAAAAAGGGGGGGGGCCCGGGAAAAAAAAAATTTTTTTTTTTTCCCCCTTTTCCCCCCAAAAAAAAAAAAAAACAAAATTTTTTTTGGGAAAATTTTTTAAATTTTTTTTTTTTTTTTCCCTTTTTTTAATTTTTTTTTTTGGTTTTTTTTTGGGGAAAATTTTTTTTGGGAAAAATTTTTTTAAGTTTTAAAAAAAATTTTTTAAAAATTTTAAAAAAGGTTTTGGGGAAAAAGGGGGGGGTTTTTTTTTTAAAAAAAAAAAATTTTAAAAATTTTTAAAGGGGTTTTTTTTGGAAAAAAAATTTTTTTCCTTTCCCCCCCTTTTTTAAATTTTTTTAAAATTTTTTCCAAAATTTTTTTTAAATTTTTTTTTTCTTTCCCTTTTTGGGTTTTTTTTTTTTAAAAAAAAAAACCCCAAAAAAAAAATTTTTTTTTTTTTTTTTGGGTTTTTTTTTTTTTTTTTTTCCCTTTTTTTTAAAAAAAAATTTTTTTTGGCCGGGAAATTTTTTTTTTCCCCCTTTTTTTTTTAAATTTTTTTTTTTTTAAAAAAAA
>JAMXBC010000031.1:25000-63976 GCA_024138005.1 Lumnitzera racemosa
TTTTTTTTTTCCCCTTTTTAATTTTTTTAAAAAAAAAAAATTTTTTAAAAAATTTTTGGGTTTTTTTTAAATTTCCCTTTTTTTTTAAATTTTTTTTTAAAAAAAAAAAAAAAAAAAAATTTTTTTTAAAAAAAAAAAAACAAAAAAAAAAAAAAAAAAATTTTTAAAAAATTTTTTTTTAAAAAAAAAAATTTTTTTAAAATTTTTTTTTAAAAACTTTTTTTAAAAAAATTTTTTTTTTTTTTTTTTTTTAAAAAAAAAAAATTAAAAAATTTAAAAAATTTTTTTAATTAAAAAAAATTTAAAAAAATTTTTTTTTTTAAAAAAAAATTTTAAAAAAAAAAAAAAAAAGGGAAAAAATTTTAAAAAAAAAATTTTTAAAAAAAAAAATAAAAAATTAAAAAAAAAAAATTTTAAATTTTTTTAAAAAAAAAAAAAAAATTTTTTTTTAAAAAAAATAAATTTTAAAAAAACCCAAAAATTTTTCTTTTTAAAAAAATTTTTTTGGGTTTGGGAAAGAAATTTTCCAAAATTTTTTTAAAAAAAAACAAATTTTTAAAACCCCTTTTTTTTTTTTTTTTTTTTTTTTCCTCTTTTTTTTTTTTTTTATTTTTTTGGGGTTTTTTGTTTTTTTTTTTTTTTAAAAAGGGAAAATTTTTTTTTTTTTTTTTCCTTTTAATTTTTAAAAATTTTTGTTTTTAAAAAAATTTTTTTTTTTTTTTTTTTTAAATTTTTAAAAAAACCTTAAAAAACCTTTGGGGGTTTTAATTTTTTTGGGGGGTTTTTGGGGGGAAAAAAAAAAAAAAAGGGTTTTTTTAAAAAAAAAAATTTTTTTAAAGGAAAAAAAAATTAAAAATTTTTTTAATTTTTAAATTTTAAAAAAAAATTTTGGGAAAAAAAAAATTTTTTAAATTTTTTAAAAAAAAAATTTTTTTTAAATTTTTTTAAAAAATTTTTTAAAAAAATTTTTTAAATTTTTTTTTAAAAAAAAAAAAATTTTTTCCCCCTTTTAAAAAAAAAAAATTTTTTTTTTAAAAAATTTTAAATTTTTTAAAAAAAAATTTTTTTTGGTTAAAGGGGGATTTTTTTTTTTAAAATTAAAAGGGGTTTTTTTTCCAAAATTTTAAAAAAAATTTTTTTTTTGGGAAAAAAAATTTTTTTTTTGGTTTTTTTTTTTTTTTAAAATTTTTTTCCCCCCCAAAAAAAAATTTTTTTTTTAAAAAAAAAATTAAAAAACCCCGGGGGGGGGCCCGGGGGTTTTTTTTTAAATCCCCCCAAAAAATTTTTTTAAAAAAAAAATTTTTTCCCCCCCAAAAGGGGGGGGGCCCCCCCAAAACCCCGGGTTTTTTTAAAAAAAAAAATTTTAAAAAAAAATTTTTTTTTTTTTTTTTACTTTTTTTTTAAATTAAAAAAAAAATTAAAAAGGGGGGTTTTTTTTTTAAAAAATTTTTTTTAAAATTTTTTTTCCAAAATTTTGGGGGGGGTTTTTCCCCCAAAATTAAAAATTAAATTTTTTTGGGGGTTTTTTGGGGTTTTTTTTTTTTAAAAGGGGGGGTTTTTTTTTTTTTTTTTTTTAAAAAAATTTAAAATTTTTGGGGGGGTTTTTTTTTTTTTGGGGGGTTTGGGTTTAATTAAAAATTTTTTGGGGTTTTAAATTTTTAAAAAAGGGGGTTTTTAAATTTTTGGGGTGGGGGGGGTTTTTTTTTTTTTTTTTTATTTAAAAAAAAGGGTTTTTTTAAAAGGGTTTGGGTGGATTAATTTTAAAAATTTTTTTTTTTTTTGGGTTTAATTTTAAAAAAAATTTAAAAATTTAAAGGAAAAAAAAAAATTTTTTCTATCCTAAAGCAGATTTGAGCTTTATGTAACCAAAGGGAAATGAAAAATATCATCAAAAATCCCCTCATACTCTATAATCTAGCTGCTACTTTTTTTCCAACACATATTTTTCATGATTTTCTAATTTAAAATTTGTTCTGGGTGTTAGACTTGTGCCCTTCCCAAAATCCCATTAGTATGCTCTTTTTCCACCCTTTTGTAAAAGATTCCAAATTTTATTATTAAAATAGTTAGTATTTTATCCCTTATGTTCATGCTATATTTTTCATCAAAATTAGTCTCCTAAAGGGCATTAAAAAGTATTAAAAAGAAATAAACTTATCATTTAAATGCTTAAAAATAGGTGGTTGTTTAAAGAGTCATCTTTTTCCTTCTTTTCCTTTCCCCCTTTTAAGCTTTTTAGAAACCCAAGTCTTAATGTTTGAGGTAGGTTTGGGGGATTTTTTTAAATTTTCCCAAAAATAGCTTTTGAAGTGGACAAAAGGAAGAAAAAATAAGTTTATGTTAAGGTGGTCGGTGAAATATGTGGTGGTAAGTATGGTTTTGCAAGGCATGGTTTTCCCTTTTTTGGTTTGTGTGTTTAAAGTGAGAAAAAGGAAATAAAAGGGAAAAAGAAAATGAGAGAGAGAGGCCGATTGGATATGTATGTATATGTATCCAACAAGCTTTTTTTTTGTTGGTTTTTGTATTTATGGCCCATACTTTGTATGATTGGTGATGAAAGCAATAAGGGTAAAAGTGGTTGTGAAAGCAATTAGTTTGAGTAAAATTGAAAAGGCAGGGTACCCCATACCCTCTTTTACAATAGCCATAAGGTGCCCTTTTTGGGCTTGTTTTGTCTTGCCCACTTTTTAAAAAAATTAAATTGATAAAAGAAGAGATAACTTACCCTTTGTGTATAGGTTATAAAGGATAGGAAATGGTTTATACTAGCTTTGATAAGTTTTAGGTGTGGGGTTTCCCCAACCAAATTGAAAATTTATTTATTGTGATTGGTTAGCACTTAGCATATGAAATAGTTAAAAAGGAAAAAATAAGAGGATTATTTTTATGAAATTTTTTTAGAGTTTTGTTCTTAAATCAACTTTAAGTTATGATTTGCTTTTTAAAAAAATTTTGAAATTCTATCGGTTGAAAGAATTACTCTTTTAATTTTTTAAAAGGTGATAAGCCTAACTATTTTAAAGGGTTTAGGTTTCAATGATTTAAAAGTTTGTTATTCTTATTTGGTATTTATGTAATGAATTTTGATTAAAAATTTTATTTTTTTTTCTAAATATAAATTAAATTTTATTTTAGTTGAACCTTAGAATGTAAAGAAGCACTCTTAGTTGATTCACATGCCCTTTAAATAGCAAGGTTTACATGGTGTAATGTAGATTGAAGGGGGCCACCTTATCATTGTACTTGGGATTTTGTTTTTTTTAATAGATTTTTAGAAATTAAAATTTTTTAAAAAAATATAAAATTTAAATTTAGGGTTAAAAAACCCTAAGTTCTAAGCCGATTGTGATAGGTGCAAATGTATCCCCAACCCCTTATCTCGAAGGACTTTTTAAAACCCAAATTTTATATGTACCCACCAATCAACTCATATATGTTTGACATACTGTATGTAATGTATTCATATGGTTTAATAATTTTTTTGAAAACCTTTGCTTGCTGTATAGTTGGGAAAACTTACTAACCCCTTTATAGTTATTCCCTTGGGGTTTTTTTCTTTATGGGTTAATAGTTAATCAGACATAGTTTAAGAGCCAAGCGTTGAGTGTAAATTTGGATGTTTTAGGGGTTTTGAATCAGAGTGTTGTTTAGTTCATTTGAAACTTTAAAGAAAAATACCATTTTAATTAGTTTTTGAAAACAAATAATTTTGAATTTAAAGTCTATATACTTGATCTTATCATTTAGTGGAGGTTGATTCTCTATATTCAAAGGAATTGTGGAATATTGGTATTTTTGTTATTTATATTTTATGTTAATTGTTTAAAACAATTTGAAACCCAGTGATAAATTTTTTAAAAGCTCCAATTTTTGACTTATAAGAGTTTTTTGTTTATGAGTGATACTGATGGGGAAAATTTAAGCAATCTCTAAAAACCCCTATGGGTCTTGATACAGTTTAATTAGGAGTTGAGTATTTATTGGTTCAATTCATAGGGGAAAATCTTTTTAAATAAGCGACCCAATTTTTTAAAAGTTGTAATGCAGCAAGGATAATTTCATATCAACTTAAGTATTTTGCAAGCAAAATCAATCATTCAGGCAATGCAATTTCCCATTTCCCCTAACAGCAACAATTTCTTTTGGGGGGGGGTTAATTCAGTATTTTCCCTAAATAAAAGCATAAACAAGCAAAATAGGGGGTGGTGTACTCATTGGGCCCATGTTATCTTTGTCCTGTCCTTACTGTGCCCATGCTAATATCTCATCCCCTAAAGAAGATGTTTAAAAGCCCGTAAGTATTCTATTTGCTTAGAAAAACTATGTTATCTCTCAAACCCTTGATTTATTATTTTCGTAATTGGGGAATATTTCTTTTTTTTAAAACTTGTTTTCCATGTCTTAGAGTTATTTTCATCTTTTTAAAATTGTTTTTTTATTTGGTGAAGTTGTTTTTAAGTTTCTAGGTCAAAAAGTTTTCTTTTGGGGCCCTAAAAGGTTGGGGCCCCCAAATGGGGATTTGGGATCACTTTGGGGTTTTGGGCCTTGGCTTAGTTTGACTTTGGGCTTTACATTAAGTTTTAGGCCTTTTTAAGTTTTTTAAAGGGTTTTTTTAAAAAACACCCTAAATTTTAAAAAGTGGGTTTTGGTGTACTCTTATGAATTACAGGGGGCCCTTTTTTATAAGGACCCTATGGGTGGGGTTTCGGGGGGCCCTTTGGGTTTAGGGGGCCCTTTTTATTAAAATCATTCTACCCTTTAACCAAAGGATCAAATTTGGTCACATAGCTAATGGGCTCTAAAATTGGGGTTTTTTTAGCTTATGTGTTAAATCACTATTTAAGGCCTTGGCTCAAGTACTTATCTATTTTGGTTAAGCCCAACATTGGATTAAGTTTAGCCCATTTTTAAATGTTTAAAAATTTGGAATTAAGGTGTTTTGGGGTTTTTAACATATTCTTAGCCCATATCACTAGCTAGTAAATTTTCGGCCCTTAACCAGACTTTAGCCCACTAACTTGATTAATTAAATTTACACCTATTAAAACTAAAAAAAATGTCGTTAAAATAAAAAAAAGATTTAAAACTGGTGGGTTCAGAAAGTGATGGCCCTGAGTTGTTTTAAGGTAAAAAACTTCTTTTTCATGCAATACTTTATTTTTTGGTGTTTTACTTAAGTAACCCTATTTTACTATCTAAAACCTAATCACTACAAAAAGTATGTGGAAAATTTTTTTGAGTGGCTTAAAGGCGGAGGCATGGAAATAGGGGGTTTTATCAAAACCATATATGATTTACTACTAAAACTAACACTACTTACACTATGTAATCATTTTTGTTATATCTTTACAAAAAATTGTTTTTTTTTTAATAACCTTAGAACTCTTAGGGATTTGGTCTAAAGTAAGGTTCAAAAAAAGAAAAACATTAGTTTTTAACATTGTTTATAAGAAAATAAGGAAAAAACCCAGCCTAAGTACTTATGATAAGGAATGGAAGGTCTTCTTTGATTGAGTATGCTGTAAGCTTGTATAGGGGTGTAGGTGTATGTATGGTTGAGGCTAAGGGAGGGTGTATGTGAGGCATGAGAATGGTCATGGTGATTTGGAATGGGGGGAATGGGTTCAACGTGTGTGTATGTATGTGGGTGAGAGGTTTATTTTTAAGAGGTTTAGGGTTAAAGTTTTGGGTATTTGAAAATGTTTTAGGGGTTTAGAAAACAAAAATGAGGGGGGAAATAAGAGTGGCCGTTGTGAGGATGGGGGGGAGTAGGGGACAAAAATTTAGGGATTTGGAAAAAAAGGACAAGGCTTAAAATGGATTATGTATATTATGCTTTTTGTAAATTTGGTAATATCTTATCCCCCTTTGGGTTAAAATATTTTTAAAGGGATTAAGGGTTTGTCTTTTGGTCTTTAAACAATTTAACTTGTAGTAAATTAAAATGTAATGGGGTTGGTTATGAAATTTGGGGTTTTATTAAGGGAATTGGTGGTAAAAAAGCTTGATTAGATAATTAAGTGCACTTAAAGGTATTTTAAGGTTTTATTGGATTTGTACTGTACTTTAATTAATTTAAATGTTCTAAATGTTTTTAGGGTTTTTCCCTTTGGGTTTTGGGACCCTATTAGTAATTTAATCTGTGTCGAGCTTGAAAATTGGGTTTTTTTCATTTAGTGCTTCGATCTTTTTATTGATGATTTAAAACCCCCTATTATGTTTATTTAGGTATTAAGGTATTTGATCACTTAATTTTGGATTAATGATATTTTAGGGTTTCCCCATCATTCTAAAGGGTTTTTTAAGTATTAGGATTTTTTTTCATTTAGTTAAGTTTTTAAAAGGGTTACATCAAATTTTGGGGTTTTTGGGGGGAACACTTTGGGTTCGACTCCTTAAATAGGTTTTATTTCTCTAGGGGGGTGTTCTAAGGACTATGTAAGGACCCCTTTATTTGATTTCACTTTTTTGTTATTGAAAAAATTTGTAGGGGTACACCCCAATCACCAACTTAAAAGTTTAGGCCATTAAGATAATTACCTACTTTAGAATATAAGTAACAAATTTGCTAAGTACATGAATGAAGGGGTAATTATGAGGCTTAAAAAGACATGTACGGATTTAACATGTTTATCTGTATTTTAATCCAAACTCTCAAGTTCTAGATAAAACTAGAGTAAATAGAAAAATTAGGTTTGGGGTAAGTTTTACTTAAAGGGCCCTACATGATTTCCCAACTTTTCTATAAAAAACGAAGTCAAAAATCATCCCTTTTAGGGAAAATTTTTTGTTGGCAAGAAATAGGGTATGATTGATCATTTGATGGCGGGTTATTATTTGGTTTAGGTGGAGGTAATAAGGCTAAAAGGTGTTGGATTACGGGGGGGGGGGGGGGGGGTTTTAAAAACTCTTTTTTTTTCTTCCCTTTTTTTCCTTTGGTTTTTATTTAGGTTTTTTTAAGGGGTTTCTAGGTTTTCTATGCATGAAGAATGGTGTCAAAAGAGATTTTGAAGGGGTGAATGGTAGTATTAAGGTAGATTAAGAGGGGGCTATTTAGGTAAGGTACATGGTTTTCTTTTAGTGCTATTTTCCTTATTTTTTTTTGTCTAATGGGGAGGATTTTTTCCCTAAAGGATAAGTGTCCTTTAATTTCCCCAAATTTAAACCTTTGTCTTTTGCTTAAATTTGGTTTTACTTGTTATAATTAAGATGAATGACAATTGGGAGATGCATAAAGGGTAAATAAGCTAATTAATCCGATTGTACTTATTAAGAAATTAGAGTCTTGCCTTATTTATCCTTTAATTAAGTTAAATTGCCCATTATTATTCTTTTGTTAGAGCCTTTTTTTTTAAGATCAATTAAGGTTTTTAGTTTGGTACAAGTAACGTTTTGGGTTTTCCCAAACAATTGGGAAATTATTTTGTTAAAACAATAGTTTAGGATACATTAGGGTTATTTTTGAATTAGGGTTTTAGATTCCAATTAGGTTTTATCGTTTTTGATTTTTTCCCAAATCGTTTTAAGGTTTCCTTGCATTAAGGTTTTTAGAGTTTTCATGTCGTTAAAGGTTTAGGTTTTCTTCTTTAGGGTTTTTTTGATTATTATTTGGGGTTTATGATTAGATTCAGGGTTCAATTGTTTTTTTTAAAGGTTTTTTTATTATAACTTGAGAAATTTTTAGGGATTACATATTAACTTGTATCAATCGAATTTGAATTGAAAGTTTATGGGTTCAATTTTTCCCCCCAAGTAAAGGGTTTGGGCAAAATTTTAAGGAGATATTTTATAAATTCCCTTTTGGGTTTATTGATTAATCATATGAATTTTGGTTAATTATGATGAAAATCCCCATTCGTGAATTAAGGTATAATTAAGTTTCCTATTTAATTTTTCATACATTAACTAAAAAAGGAGTTACTTAGTTATTGGGGATTTGTTTTAGGATTTTAAGGCTTTTTAGTGTAAGGGTCAAATTAGGGTTTTAAGTTTCCATTTTGAGTTTTAGGGGTTTTCATAGGGTTTTGATTTTGCCTCTCAGTTTAGGGTTGTTATCTTCAAAATAAAAAATATCTTTCAGAAAAACTTTTTAACCTAAAATCTTGTTTTAGGGAATTGAGGGGTTAAAAATTATGTTCAAGAAAGTTATCAATTGTTTTAGCTACATGCAATCTTTCTTGCGAATAAATGCTATCGTAATGAATGCAAACAACAAAAACCTAGGAGTTCGGAACCATGAAAATTATGATTTACATATCTACAGGGATTTTTCCCTATACTTAGCATAAAGGGGCACCTCACTTTTAAACCCCTTAAGATTACTGAAAGGGATGTCTCTCCGATGACACTGACTATTATCTAATAAGAAAGAAATATCAAACCAATAGGTGAACCTAATTAGGGGCATCTACGAACATATCCAATGCCCTTTTTGGGCATACAAAGCGAGGTTTTTTGCTATCAAAATTAAACTAAGGCCCCACAACTACAATATGTAGTTTATCACAATCAATTAGGGTACCTGCTAGCTTTGCCTCAACAAAAAAAAAAATGTATATATATCATTCATGGGCGTTATGACCCCTCAAAAAATATATAAAAAATATGTTTAGGTTTGGGAAAAATTTTTCCCAAAAAATTTTTTTCTTAAATTTTTGCAAGTGCACTCTCTATTAGAAAACCAAATTTAAAGTCATGGTATTTGACAAATATAACTAGTTTTTTAGCGGTATTTATATTTACTAGTTCAAGAAGGTAAACAATGGATGTAGTACAAGGCAAAACATTCTTCAAAAATAATTTGTATCACAGAAGCAGCACACAAACATCAAGCAGTAAGTAGATAGCAAACTATTTTATCCTTCACTTGGATTAATGCTATTTTTCAAACTTTTTGGGTTTTTAAAAATTGATAATTGAATACCTAAAACAAAAAAGACTTATAAGTTTCGAAAAACAGGCTTCTTAACAATAAAAATTTTTTTGCAAATTTTTTAATTTTACTATACTGAGTGTGACATTAACATGATTTAAATTACTTTTGAGGTACTAGGAAATTATTTATTTATTTGTAAATTTTGGGATTTTATGTATTTTAGTTTTTTATTCCCTCATTATTTTTTGTGATTAATTAATTAATTATCCTACTTATTCTTCTGGTTTATCAAAAATTATTAGTCTCGTTAATTTTTTCATTCAAAACTTCAATTTTTATTATTTTATAATCGTTTTTTATCATTTCGAGCATTTTTATGCGAGGACCCCTTTTGGGACTTTGTAACCCATTTTACATTTTCTTAAAATTTTATAAATTTTGTTTTTTTGGGTCCGAAAAGTTTATTTTTATTTTTAAAGCTTTTTTTACTATTTATGAATTAATTAATTTTCAAAATTTAATATTTTTAATATTTTTTTGTTGAGTCCTTTTTACAATAATTTCTTTATTTTTATGTTAAGTTTAAAATTTACAAATTATACTTTTTACGTTAATAAATAATTTCTAAATTTAAATTTTAATTATTTTTTTTAAATTTTTTTTTTAAAATTTGAGGTTTAATTTAGAATTTTACAGTTTGATGGGGCACTTTTCATGGTCAAAATGGCAATTTTGCTTTTTTCCCCTTAATTTTACTTTCCAAAATTTTGTATTTTTAATTATAATTTTTATATGTCATTTAATTTATTAATTAATTTGTATTGGCCAAAAAGTTTCCTTTAGGGGGTTTAGCCCCTTTTATGTATATATATCATATATCTAGTTTTATTATGTTTTATTAAATAAGTATATTATAAGTTGTATGTACTTTTATTTTTTATAATTAGTACTATGATCCTTAATTTTTTATTTTACTTAGAATGTTAATTTTTTTACTTGAATATTATCATGTATGTGTACTCATATTTCCTACTATCGTGACTACTATAAAGTACATATAATATTTAACCTATTTTACTTTTTTTATTATTATTATAGTATTTATACACTGTATATATACAATATGATATTTTTTTCTTAGTTTTTGTGTACTTTTATATACACTTATATTTTTGATATTTGTGTTTTCTTAATATATTCCCCAAAGGGAAATTTTTTTAATATAAAACATATTACATACTATATACCTTTTAGTTTTGATTTATAAATATTTATATATATTTAACATTTCTTATATGTATGTTTATATAATTTAATACCATATGTGTATAGGAGTATATATATGTTTATATATTTATATTTCCTATTTATTTCTTCTTACTCACATTTTGTATATATTCTATGTGCAAATATCTATAATTTATATATTATAACATATTTTGTGCTAATCATGTAAAAACTAACTATACTATAATATACATGTCATGAATTATAAATATATATATTTTTGTATTTAAGAGTTTACACATGTAAAACATAATTCTAGAAAAATAGATCATATATATTGAATCAAATATTTACATGGAGTTTCAATAAAAAATATAATTATATGTACAATACACCAAGTAGGATTAATATAAAAAAAATATACAAGAAAAAGTCACAAAACCTTTAATTTTCATAATAAATATTATTAATACAATAGAAAGAAAAACATGTTCACTTCTTTTGATAAGTTTTTTTAAGAAAATCTCCTTTTACCTTCTCTTGAAGTGGTAAATATAGAAAAATTGTAAAAAATAGGACTAGAACGGTAGGTGAAAAAAATGGGAGAAGGGGGAAAATCAGGAAGATGAGGAAATGAGAGAGGTGTTTTAAGTTAAAAGGGGAAGGGGAAAAATAAATGATTCTTGTGCACAAATTTGAAGACAAAAAGACGATTGAGGAATTTAGATAAGAGTGTAGTCATGGAAAAGGGGAAAGAAAAAAATAAAAAAACAAAAAAAACAAAAAAGAAAATAAAAAAGAAAGAAAAATTAATTGTTTGAAAATGACATTTTACTTTTGGTCAAGATTAAAAATATAATAATAGCATTAGCAATTATAAATTAAAGGGGGAAAAGAAAAAAAATTTTTTAAAATTTTTCTCTAAATTTTTATAACCCTAAAAAAATATAATAATAATTTTTATTACAATTATAAATAAAATTAAAAGTTAAAAAAATAATAATGACTTTGTCATAAAAAAAAATAGATAATAAATAAGTTTAAATAATTAAATTCATAAAACACAAATTTATTTTATATTATATATAAAGTTATGCATAATTATAAATAATATTATCAATTTTATAAATTTAAAAGTAGCACTATTTACATTTATTAGTATTTAAGAGTTATCTCCAATCGTTAGTTAGTGATTTTTAGTAATTTTGTGTATCAATCGATAATTTATAAACAAATTTGGGTTTTATTGCTATTATATAAATTTGTTCATCTATAGGCTTAAGCTTTTGTTTTTTTGGCTTTTATCACTTTCAAATTCAATTAAACTAATATTTACATGCATTTATGGTTTAAGGATTTCATACACGATTATGGTTTTAAATAATATATTAGGTTTTTAAGTTCGTTTTAGGTTTCAAATTTAAAATTTATTCAATTTCAATTTATTGACTCTTTTTGACTTAAAGAAATTTATTACTCGAGTTTGGAATCTTATCAAAGGCTAAATTGTGAAATTTACATCAATTTTTAATTCACACAAAATCGCCCATCCTCAATTCAAATAAAAACAGTTAGCTTCCTCTCAAAAACACAATAGTAGGGCCCTCTCTCTTGACATTACAGACCATAACCTAGTAACCTACACCATTACCATCTTTACCAAAAGACCATACATTACAATCTAAAATATCCCTTTTATCCCATCCCTGCCACTTGACCTCGCTCACAATTTCTACTCTTGCAACCCTCTTCAATGACTAACCCCGACTGTTGTTACCCCCCAACCCGATGGTTTGGGCCCCTCATGCGCTGATAAACATTATTACACACCATGTAGACCCACATTCGATTTCATCAATCAAAAACAAGCATTCAACCTAAATTTACCCCTACCCCCAAAACAGTCCTTCCCTTGGTTCCTTTTAACCCAAACCCCCTCAATGGTAACACATGCCCTAAAAGTGATCCCACTATAGCAAACTCCTCCTGCCTTTTTACCACCAAAAATCCATCACTCCATCACTTACCACCCAAAATCCAAAAAATGAGCTCCCTTTCATAAAGGATCTTTCCTATACAAAGTTTTTCTAAACTAAATCCATCAAGGTTTTAAATTTTCCAAATTTTTTTTGGGTTGAATTTATCCCTATGACATTGGGTGTGTTGTGTTTAAAAAAATTCATGACCCAATTTCAAAACACTAAAGCCCAATTAACATTCCCTTTACCTAAGTGTTGCCTAATTTCTTTCTAGACCAATTACAAATAGTAGAGGATTTTTGTTGTTGCTTATTTCTCTTTTTTTTTTATTAACTTTTTTTTGCTCTTCTTTTGTCAGTTGTTTGGTAAAAAAATTTAAAAAAAAAAATTTAAAAAAACTGCATTTAACTTTTTTTTTTTCTTTGGTGGGCCTAAATTTATTTTGGTTTTTCACAATTCCGCGTTTATATGATTATTGTTTTTTTATTGTTTTTTAGTTTTTTTTTTCTTATTCATTCTATTAAATTGCATAAAATGTCACTAACTAAGTCTTTTTGCAATTTTTGTGTCAATTTCAATTAGTTGGTCATTTTGCATGTTCAAAAATAAAAAAAAGTATTTTTTTTTATCTTTTCACTAAGTTCTCATTTTGAGCATTTTAGGGAAATTACCATTTAAAATTAAGATTTATGTTTTTAGGAAAAAAAATTTCACATTTTTTAAATTTAATGTTTTTGCAAGCTTTTGATTTTTTTTAAATTCCCATATTTTTGTCTTTTCATTAAAATTGCATTTTTTAGAAACTTGCATTTTTAAAATTAGGGTTTTTTGGGTTTTCCTTGAATAATAAATGAAAAATCATTTCATCATTGTTGAGTTTTCAAAGAAATAGAAATTTTAAAAGTAGTTTTAGTTAAAAAATTAGGTCTTTAAGGTTTTTAAAAAAAATTGGGAAAAAAAATTAGGCCCTTTTGGGGTTCTTTCTTAATAAAAATAAAGGGTTGAAAAATGTAATATTGCTAGTTTTAAAATTAAAAAGAAAAACCACTAAAGTTTCAAAAGAAAAAAAAATTATATTTAAATTTTAATCCTGATTGTGAGTATTTAAAGCACCTCCGAGGCAACTAAAATTTCTAAAATATTTTGTTTCTTTTCATTTTTTTTTATTTAGCATTATAATGTAGTTTTAACAGGTTTTAGTGATGTAAGTTTGCTGGGAAAACCCTACCCCAATTTGGCCCTTTCTTGGGGATTTAAGGGGGTTAAGTGTTTCTTAAAATCTATGTGTGCTTAGACATGGTAGATTAGTCACCTTGGGAAACCTAAGACGGGTAATCATTGTAAAACCCCTTAAAGCGTTGGATTTTTACCCTTGTTTGGGTGAAGACAACCCCCCTATGCTTCGTGTCCCCACTAGGCATTTCTTGGGGGAATGTTTGAGACTACAAAATTTTTGACCCGTAGATACTCCTCCAAATCACTAAAAAATAAAAAGGGGTTAGTAATTTTTAAATTATGGGAGCTTAAAATTAAAATCGCAATCTTTGAGCCTTATTTTAAAAATTTAGTGTACTTATATTGTAGTGTACCCAAGTTTTATTTTAAAGGGGAAAAAAAATCTGAAATTAACATTATGATGAAAGTTTACATGATATTGACAGCAAGTTTTAATAATTTCCTTTGTAATTTTATTAAATTACCGATCCATTGCTGGAAAGCGTATATAGCATTTGATCACATTTGTTTTGACTTTACTTTTGTTTTTTTCTCTAACATTCGTTTATTATGTATATTTGTTTTATATTTTCTTGTGGTACATGAAAGCATTGTATATTTTGTTTTTTTAAAAGGAAAATGTTTTTTTAAATAAGATTTAAACAAAAAAAAGGTAAAAAATTATTAATTTACTCGTATCCCCCAAAGTAAAAATTTTTAAAAAAAAAAAAAGGAGAAAAAAAAATCAATTGAGTATAAATTTTCTTTTTTTTTTGGAATTAATTATGAAATTAGTCATAGTTAAATTTTTATGAACATCGTTTTTTTAAATTTTTACGGTTTCCCCCAAAAAAAAAAAAAAGAGGGATTTTAAAAGAGATTTAATGAAAAAAAAAAAGGGTTATTTTCATGAAAATCTTTATTGACTTTTTAAAATGCCCCAATTCCAATTTTAAAAAAAATAGTAAAAAAAAAAAAGATTTAACCATGTTTTTTCTTTGTAAATAATTTTCCCCCTTAAGGTTGTCAAATTTATAAATATCTATTTCTCGTTCTTCAAATCTCCATTAATTATCATGGTTCCAAAAAAGTTTCTTCAGGAGTTTTTCTCTTGGTTATTTTAAAAAGTTTCTTTGAAAATGAATTTCCACTTCTCTAATCTCCTTGTATATATTTGTTCCCTTATGTCTTTGTTGTCAATCGTAGTGCTCTTTTTTTTGTTTAAAAATTTAAAATTTTCATTGAGTCAGATTGTCTTTATAACATAAAATAAAACTTTGGGTTTTTTCAATAAGTGTAAAAAAAAAAAGGTTTTCAAAATTAAAAAATTGATATTTTTTTTTTTTAAAAAAGAGGATGTAGTGTTGCTAATAAGAATGGATTCTTGAGGATTGAAAGGTTGCTTTTTAAGGGTCTAACCCAACTTAAAGCCCATAATCATTGTTTTCAAACCAAAATGTTTAAAGTTGTTGAATGTAGATAACCATAAAAAAAAGGGGTTTTAAGCAAGCACGAAAAGAAAGTTGCCCAGCCCCTAACCAAGCCTAAGTACCTATTAGCATACCATCAAGGAAAATGAGTCCAAAAAATTTGCTACTTTAAAAGGCATAATTGCAAAAAAACCCCGAGGAAAAATTACAGTAAAAATTGATAAAGATGGAGAAAAAATTTTCACAAATTAAAAGGGGGAAAAAAGACCCTTAAAAGGGTTTTAATGATATGGTTAAGCAACCTTCATTTAAAGCTATAATTACCCAAGAAGTTAAAGGTGCCAAATTTTAAAAAGTTGATGGAAAGGCTTTTCCCCCGTCCCCCTTAGGCTTTGTTCCGCTAGATGCTATTTGCCAAAAATGAGTAAAATTTATGATTTAGACTTTCCAAAAATAGGTTCTCAGGCTACATTAGCATGGTATGCCTAAATGACCTAGTAGGCTTAATACTTAAAATAAACTAGCTTAAGCCTTTTATCTGCAATGCAAGTTAATGAAGAAGTGACCTTTCCTGTGGTTAAGTAACATGAAAATTAGCTAACCCAGTCCTTTAAAATGTTTTCCTACAAAGGAGATTTAGTCAATAAGTCATGGTATAAATTTTTTCCGAAAAAGAACTAATCAAAATGTTCTCAAAACCCCCTTTTATCAACCTTACATAATCACTTCTTGGGCCAATTTTCTCCACATTTTTTGAAATAGTAATAGTTGATATTATATGAGGATGTATTTTGAGTGGGAAGATTTTAAGGAAATATAATTTTGTTTTGGATTTAGAGGCCATTATGAATGCTACAATGCCCTTTGATGATATAAAAATATGCCCTAAAAATTGCCTAAAGCACAAGAAAATAAGCAAAGGCTGAAAAACACAAAGAAGGGTTTCACTTTGATTCAATTCCCTTTTTGCTGGTTTTTTTATTGCTGAGGGGGGAAGCTTTTTACATCCTAAGATCTAATGTAGGGGATAGCCTTGGGAATACGACCTAATACAAAGTAAGTACCCCTATGTGTTAGTAGGGTTTTGTACCAACCCCTTTTGGGAGTTGAAGAATAGAGTCCAAGTTTTTTTTATAAAAAAAATGGTTAGTGACTTTATAAAACTCAAGGCCCAAAAATTTCCCTATGGAGCCCCCACCAACATGATACAAGTTTGGAAAATTGCCAAGATAAATCTAAATGGGTTTAGCCCAAAGGCATGTCCCTACCAGGGTTGGGGAAAAAAGGGTTGCAAAAATCTGAGGAAAGTAGCAAAGTTAGAAGATAAATTAGGGGATAGAAATGGGAAAGGGTTATGTACTTAACCAGTCGACCTTTGTCCTAGCGATAAAGACATTACAACTCAAGCTGGGGATTTTTTGGGGTAGGAAAAATAAAAGAATGAATCCCGATATGAGGAAAGGTACCCATCAATTTTAATATAGCGGATGTGAGTCGGTCGTCCCTCAGAGATTTTGAGTCTAATTTAATTTAGCTTTATTATCTAACCCAAAAATTGTGAAAGTTTGAATTAAATTAAAAAAAAACTGAAATTAAATAAATACTTTTGAGACTTAATTTCGCAAATTAGAAAACAATAAATACGACGACTTCAAGATGCATAATGTATTTAGGGAATTATTTCCCCCAGTGTTTAACATGTAACCTTTTTAAAGTTATCCAATTCAATTTTTATTATTCTTGCCGGAGGATTACAATTAAAATTTAAATTTTTTTCTAAAGCATATTAACCTAATCCTAAATTATTTACTGGAATCTCTTCACTTAGTAATATAATTTGAAATTTCTTAAGTATAATGAATTCCATAAATTAATTAATTTTCGGAAGAAAAATATATCTTATTCAAATTACATGTAATTCTCTTCAAAAATGTAAGATCTAATTACACAGCAATTTCTCAATTAACATGATAAAATCATTATTGACATTATCAAACCCAAAATTTAAAACATAATTGAATCAAGAAAAAAGGGAGAAACTTTATTTAAATTTTAGTTCAAACCAAGGGTTCATGAAACCCCAGGGTTTTATAATCCCAAATACTCTAATTCTAAGCTATCTATTTAATCTAAAAAGAGTTTCATCAAAAACGTAAAAAAAGCATAAAAACCCCCCTTGATTTGATGAACAATCCTGTAATCTTGAAATGGTGTCTTTCTTGCTTTTGATTAATTTCTTCTCCAATCTCCTTCGTTCTTGTGTCCTTGTTTCTGTAATGTCTTTCTTTTTTTTTTTTCTTTTAAAAACCCTAATATGTCTTTTTATATGTTTTAAAAAAGATTTTTTTTTCGTCACCGACGGCCCGGGGGCATGCCCTTTGCCCCAGGTGTGAAAACTTTCTGCCTTAGGAAAATTTTTCTGCAAAACTTCAAAATTCATAATCTTCTTTTTTGAACTCGGATTGAGTAAAACTTATTCATTTTCTTCGTTTTCGGCCTCAAACGCGTTTAAACCTGAAAAATCAAATTTTACTCAATTAAGTATAAATTTTTTTAAAGAAAAAAAAAAAATGGCGGAAAATACTATAAATCACCTATAAAAAATGCTTAAAATTAGAGTTATCAATTTCCCCACACTTGACTTTTGCTTGTTTCAAGCAAATAAATCAAAACAAAAACTTTGGGAAAAGAAACACTAAAAAAAATTTTTTAAATATTTAGCAAACGGTCAACGAATACACTTGCCCCAAAAAAAAGTAAAAAAATTTTTCAATCAACTTGCAATAATAAAAGTCAACCAATTTATTCACCTTTTAATTTGAATGCTCCAACATACTTAATACAAAGGTTCACTGTTATTTATAAAAATCAAAGTTTCCTAAGAATTTTAATTTAAGGATTCTTAAAAAAAAATTGATTTAAATCTCCCCAACCGGGGAAAAAGAGTCTTAAAAATTTTGTCCATTTGACTAAAGTGTATAAAATTCTCTCTTCATCACCCCAAGCACCATAATCAAAACAAAAAATTTTTACATCCACCTTCCTCTGTTCATCCACTTTTTCAGATTTTTTTAAAGAGGTCTTTTTAAATTTACTTTATTTAACCCAAAAATTGGGTTTTGGTAGCGAGAAAGAATCCGCTTTCTACGGCCAAGACCGATCCAACTAACTTATTCCTTATATTGATAGTGGGAAAGAATTTGCTCTTTGACGGCCCAAGGGCCGACCCTTTTATAAATTTTTCTCATTTTTTTTTTCATTAAATTGGCATTGGGACCAATCTCGCTCTTCTGCGGACCAAGCGAACCCTTTCCAATTTTTTCTATTCATACATTTTTAAATTACTTTTGCCCTCCATCATTGTGTTTTTCAGGGGTTTTCCCAAAAAAGAAAAATTTCTTTTGTTTTTTTGCAAAAATTATAGGACTTTTAAAAAATTTTAAGAGAAAAGTATACATAAAAGTAAATTTAAAAAAAACCATGACTAACTTCAACTAGTGATGTTGCTCTAATCTTAAGTCAAAAACCCTAAGCAAAATAACTGTAATTTTGCCTTCCACTTTTTGGGACTTCAATTCTAGTAAAGTTAATAGTCAATAAAAATCAAGATGAAACATTTAAATTTGGTTAATCCGTTAATCACTTTTGAAATTAACAAAAATTTGTCAAATTTTGAATAATTGGTTCCCCTAAAAGTAAAAAATTTTTTAATATCCTTCCCCCACATTTAAATTGTACATTGTCCTTGTACGCAAAAAATATAACAGCACAAAAAAGCAGCTGGGGAAAAAAAGAAAATATGTACTGAAAAGAAACAAATATTTCCCCTGAATTTGAAAAAGAAGTACAAAATGAAGAAGCATCATCTTTTTTAAAAAAGGATTTCACAAGTTTTGATAAAAAGAAACATAAAAAATTTGGGAAAACTAAAAAAGAGTGATAGAATTGTTTCCTCAGCCCCCTCATTAAATATGCCTACCCATAATAGTCATCATCGTCATCCCCCTCCTCGTCATCCTCCTCATCCTCTCCTCATCACTCCCCCAGCTCCCCCTATCCCCTTTCATCCCTTCTTCATCACTACTTCTCCTTCACCCTTTTTCCCGTACTTTCCCCTTTTCTTTAGTAGCGACGCTTTCTTTTAAAAAATTTTTCCATTCGGTCCTATCGGGATAAATTTTATCCTGCTCTCTCGTTTAACGAACCTCAGACAGAAACAAATCAAATTTATCTCTAAGCGGGTAAAGACGTTTGGCCTTGAGATGAGTGCTGCGAGGCGTTGACCTTGAGTTTGATTTTATGAGGTTCATGAGGCAAAAGGGAAATTTAGGCGCATAGGAGTGATTGGGTAATGAAAAAAAGCGAGGGCAAAGCAAAAACTTGTCCTCATAGCTTGACTAGTAGGAAATATAAGGGTACAGAAAATTCCCCTTTTTTTCAAGTAGGGGTGGTTTGAGGTTAAAGAGTTCGTTTTCCCAATAGCTAGATTGATGGGGTGCTTTGGATGACCGTAGAGTAGAGGCAACCCTTGTTAGGACCCACCCGGTGCTAAGGGCCTCGGCCATTTAAAGGGTTGTAAAAATAGCCAGTGAAGAACCCGATTTTGGGCCCGGATTTTTGGAGGCCCTTTACTCCTGGTGGATCATAGGCATCCCCACTATGATCTCATTCCAAAAAAAAACCTACTGTGACGCCGAAAAAAAATGAATGAGAGATTTTGGAATTCTTCCGTCCGTGTATATCTTTTGCATATAAACCAAATTTTTTGGCCTATTTGAGCGTGGACATGGGGAAGGGGGCCACTCAAGGTGAAGTGTAATTTTCTTTTGGGCCCCATGTGGTAGCATTGTCTTTATCCAATTAAAAAGTGCAAAAAAATTCCAGGGTCCTCTTTATTAAACTGGAGCTTAAAAGGAAAATGGCGCCCCAAAAACGGTCCATCAAGAGCTCCTTCTTTTTCGTGGGGTTAGTTGGCGAGAACATCCTAATCCAACCGAAGGGTCTCGCAAAAGGGTTAAGAAGCAATTGGTGGCTTTTGGACTTGGTTTCCCCCTTGAATTGGAGATTGGGTGCTCCAAAGGGGGAAGGTCGCCAGTGGTTAAATAATTGCCCCCGGTTGTGCAAAGGGGAGGATGCCCAAATTTGGGATTTCGGCGAAGGGGAAAGCTTAGTCATTAGCCTTTGGATACTTGGTCAAAATCGCAATGCAAGGATTTTGGAAAAAGAAGAGGGCGAAATTATAGAGTGTAAGAGAGAAATGTGTGATTATGGGTGTAGGGGTGTGTGTTTTAAAATTAAACGGCGGTGGGAAAAACGTGTTATTTGGGTCGAATGGGCTGGGACCGACCTGCCCCATGCCCGTTTTAACTTATGTGCGAATTTTTGGAATTGCTGGCACGGGCTGGGACCGACCGTTTTCCCATCCCCGTGAAACTTACGTATGCGGGGTGGTTTTTTTTGGGGTACACGGGTGGGGACACGACGTGTCCCACCGTTATAACTCACTGTATGGGGGTGGTGTTTTGGGCCAACAGGGTGGGGACACGACGTGCCCCACGCCCGTGTAATTTGTAGGGGGTGGTGTTTTCTAGGCGCACAGGGTGGGGAAAAACGGTCCCCCCCCATGTAACTCACTGTATGCGGGTGGTGTTTCGGTACACAGGGTTTTGGGGAAGACGTGTCCCCGTCGTATAACTCTCTGTGGGGGTTTGATTTTTTGGGCGCACACGGGTGGGGACACGACGTGTCCCTTCCCCGTGTAATCCCGTGCCGGGTGGTTTGTTGTTGGGTGCACCGGGGTTTGGGGTCACGCCGTATCCCTGCCCAGTAACTTTTTTTTTTTTTAAAAAAAGGAAACTTAAAAATAGTAAAATTAAGAGAGAGTGAAAATTTAAGAAAGAGAGGAAAGAATTACGACGAAGAAATGAGTGCAAAGAAAAAAAGGGGAAGAAAAAGTTGATTGAACGAAAATAAAAAAAAAAATTAAAGAACAAAAGCATAAATAGAGTTAGACAGGGGGTTGCCCCAAAAAGCGCTTTTTTAAACGTGTGCTCGACGGGATGCTTTCTCCGTTAGTTTCGTCGGATGGAGATAAAACTCCCCCGGGCCCAACTTGCCCCAAGTTTGACTTAAGTAAAATTTTTCAATCTTTGTTTTTTTTTCCTTAAATGTGCCCTTTTCGGGTGTGTAACTTCAACAGCTCATACGGGAAAACTCAGGTAATTGTAAAATGGTCTAGCCCACCGGATTTTAATTACCTGGGAATGACGAAGGGGGGAAAATTATACAAAGAACTGATCACCTTTTTTAAAATTGCGACCTTGTTTGTTTGGGGGTGTCATGATATTTTTGGCCCTTTTTTGTATAATTTGGAGTTCTCATATGCATTTGCTCCCCATTCTTCTAGCTCTTTCAATTGAAGTTCCTGTGAGCCCGCTGCTCAAGATCAACTTAGATGCTTAATCCCCCAAATAAGCCTTATGCTCTATCTCTATGGAAAATGCAAGCTTTGCCATTACAAGTGGGTTTTGGGGTTTTGGGTCCCGAGTGGGTGTTTTGAACGGTTCATATGCCCAAGAGCATCATCCAACTTTTCTGACCAATCTTTCCCTTTGGATACTCTACAGTTTTTTCAAGAAATTTGTTTAAGATCAGTTTTGGCAACTTCCACTTGCCATACTTTGGAGGTGGTATGGGGTTGCACCCCTTGTGTAAGCCATAACGTTTAAATACTTGGTCGATTTGAGCTTTCAAAAGTGTGTTCCCTTTCTAAGGGTGCCAAATCGAGAAAAATAGGCCTTTTAAAAAAAATTTTTTACTACCCTGCTCATTATGGGTGGGGTTTAGCTTCCACCCTTAGAGAATCTAGGGCTATAGGATATTTTTTTTCCATTTGAATTCAAAAAAAGGCCCCCATGAAATTGTTTCCCCAAAACCATCGAATACCTCAACCTTGATGTGGGGTTTTGTGGCATTTCACCCCTACGGGATATATTTCCTACTCGTTGGCAAGCTCAAACTCTCGACAAATCTCGGGGGCATCTTTGAATAGGGTGGCAATAAAATCCGCTCTGGCCCTTATGAGTGCCCTATTGGCATATGATGCCCCCCCGTGGGCCGAAGACTTTGGCTAAAGTTCGCCCCTCGTGGTGTGGTACATACCTTCAAATGACTGATCTGCAATTTTTTAAAAAAGGAAAGGATCATCCAAAAAAATATTTTACATCAGAAAAGAATTTTCCTTTTGTTGGTGTTAAAAGTCCCTTCGGTATGATCCTAGAGCAAAAAAAAATTAGAAAATTCTGCAAAAAAAAGGATTTTCCATATCATTACCTGGGCATTGCATAGAGTGTCCTCGGGGTACATCCTTGATCTCTTCTCGTCGAGCGATTCCAATTTTGGATTTCCAACGGGATGGGTGATCGCTGTAAATTCTCGCCCCTTTTTTTATTTTTGATTCACATCAAAACTCTTTTAGAACAAGTCCACCCAATCATCTTGGTTTTTATCCGGCTTTGCTAACAATACCTAAGGGGAGAAAAGTTAGTATAAACAACAATTAGATAGAAGCAAATAAGACGAAAATTTTCAAAGGAAAAAAAAAAAGGGTAGCAACTCTTTTTCTATAGTAGTGTAGTTCTCCTGAGCTTCATAAGAGTTTTGGGTAGCTAGTGAATTGGTTTAAAATGCTTGTCTCGCCTTTGCCCCAATACTGCCCGACTGCGTGATCATTGCATCACACAAAGCCAAAGGGGGAGCCAAAAAGGTTTACCGATTTGGAGTTAGTAAGTTTCCTTTAAGGTATTTAAAACTTTCAAACCTCCCAAGAGAAAACATAAGACATTTTCTCTAAAAGCTTAGTCAAAGGGTGGGCAATTTTGAGGAAAATCCTTGTAAATGCCTGTAAAACCTTGCAGTCCCAGAAAACTTCTTATGGCCTTAACCGAAGTTGAGGGGAGTCTTGCAATCGCATCCCTTTGGCAGTATTACCTCAATTCCCTTTATAGGGGTTTATGGCCCAACACAAACCTTCTTGTACCATGAAATGGGACTTTTTCCGTTGGGCAAGGTTGGTTCTTAACCTTTGGGAAGTTTTTTTTTCCCCGCCAAATTATCCAAAAAAGGTCAAACGAATTGCCAAAAACTGAAAAACATCCCTAAATCCTCCCTTATGTCCCCAATCAAATCATCAAAAAAAGCTAACATGCATGCTGAATGTAGCCGGGCATTGCAAAGACCAAAAAGGGTTCTGCGATAGCAAAAATGCCATAGGATAAGTAAAAGTTTTCTTTTCTTGATCTTTCCGGTGCATAGGTATTGAAAATAAACCCGTAATCCATCCCGAAAAAAATAAAAAATATGTCCAGTATGTTCTATCATTTGATCAATAAAAAGGGAAAGGGAAATGGTTTTTTTTCGTGTGCATGTTTAAATTTCGATAATCGATATATACGCCAACCCGTTACCCTTTCATTGGGTCAATTCATTTTTTCTTGGGGGGAATGTATCCATCTTTTTTGGAACTACTTGCACTGGACTTTCCCTGAACTATCGAGATGGATATTCATACTCATCAAGGGGTTTTATAAATTCCTTTTGATACCTCTTTTATGTTTGGATTCAAAAGTCTTGGGGCCCGCACAAAAAACTTTAGTTTTTCTTCCCTTAAAAAACTTAGAGTGTAAAAAAGGGGGGGGTTAATACCCCGAATATCGGATATTTCCCAAGCAAAGGCCCCCTTATGCTCCCTTTATACTTTTGCAAACCCTTTCTTTCTTTCTTTTTTTCCCAAAAGGATGCTTAATTTCCCATAATTTGGAGTCCTTGCTAGAAGGATATTCAAATAGTCGGTAATTGTTTTTAGCTCCAATACTGGTGGTCCCCAAACGAAAAGGTTTTAATTGGCTTCCCTTCCCCCTTTTAATCTCTTAAATCCCTTTTTCCATAGAGATGGGTTTTTTTGCCTTCGTTGGGCTTTGCCTAGATTTTATAGGTCTTTCGAAGCTTCCTCCATGCCCAATTGCAAGCAACTCTCCAACGGATCTTAAGAAGAACTTCCCGCATATAACTTGAAACAAAAAATGTCAGTAAATCGGAAGGTAGCAAGTATCATCCCGGCGACAGACTTTTTTATAGCCTCCGAAATTTTTAAACATAATCCTTTTATCTCCGCTCGAAGAATGAGCCCTGCCATCACTAACATCAATGTGCCTTTTCGGTATCTAAGAATGGTTTTACCTAGGATGAGAGGCAATTCAAAATCTTCATCCTATCCAATTCACAAATAATGGAAAAAAAAATTTACCCACTTTAACTAATAAACCTCAAATATACCTCTAGGGTACGTTAAGATCTATAGTAATTTCAAGCTCATGATGGGGCTTAGGTTCCCCCCTTTCCAGTTTTTCTTAAAAAATTTATAAGGCATTAAATTTAGCTGCACCCCCAAAACAGTAAGGCTTTTTAATTAACAGATTACCAATATGACAAGGAATTGTAAAACTTCCTGGGTCTTTTAGTTTTATGGGCGCGTTTTGCACGATCGCTGAACACTTTTCATCCAAGATGTTTTTAGAAGTCCCAAGCTTTTCTTGTTAGATAACAAACTTTTAAGAAAATTAGCGTACTTTGGGATTTTTTATAGGGCTCAAAAGAGGGAAATTAAAAATGTAGTTGTTTAAAGAGGGGAAGGAAATTTTGAATTGTTGATCATTTTGATCTTTCTAGAGTTTTGGGGGTTGGGGAAAGGGGGTTGTATTCCTTCACCTTTGATGGGTTACATTAACGTTTCTTTGTCCCTCCTTGCTCTTTCTAGTTTTCCCCGCTACCTTTTCTTTCAGCAGCAATTTCCCTTTTAAAAAAGTTCAGCCCTTTGCTGTTCCTTTGGATTTGGTTTTTAATTTTCGGGGAAAATCCTGCGGTTTTCAGAGATTAAATTCACAAGTTGACCAAATTTTGGGTTTTCAAGATTGCGATTTGAAGCCTCTTGATTCCTCAGCGAGGGGTTCAATGTTGGATAAGCGAGCCTTTGCCTTGAATATATTTGTAGAAGTTCTTCTACAGGATTTTTTTTCTTAGGGAGAGGAGGTGGGAATGGTCTTGAAACCCAGGTGGGCCAAAGTTGGTCTTTGCTGGCCTTGGTTTTGGTTTTTCCCGGAGAAATTTTGGGGTGATTCTGTTTGGATTGTAGTGTTGTTGTGGGGTTATTTTTTTGCTTAGATGATTTCCTGATAAACCACCCGTTCCCGTGGTTTTGTGCTCCCCTACCCCTAGTACCAAAAAACATTACATGTTTTCACTTGTTTAGGGCTAACTAGAGTGCACAATCTTTTTACTTAATAAGTCCCCCCTTAGCTGCCAAAACAGTGGTCAAGTCCACATCATAAATTCCCTGGCCTTTTGTTTGGCTCTAGTACTTTCCCCCAAAGGGAATTGTTCATCGCTATTCCTTCAATTAGGTTTTGTGTTGCCAGGTGTCTTTGTGTTCAAAGTACCTCCTTGGATGCATCAACCATTTGTCTTTTGATAAATTGAGACCATTTTAGAAAGGTTTAATTGCATCCATAAAGGAAGGCCTGATGGGGCACCTCAGAAGTCCCTTTAATCGCTCCCCGTATCTATAGAGTCTCCCCTTCCAAATTTAGCAAACAAGAAATATCATTCCCAAAATTTAGAGTCTTTGCAGGGGGGAAATACTTCTCCAAAATTTTTTACCAATTCTTCAGGTTGTGATTGATTTCGTGGTAGAGAGTTCAAAACCCTTGTTTTTCTCTACCCCCCCAAGCAGAAAGGGAATGCCCCAATCGGATGGCATCCCAAAAGCCTTGTTTTAAAAATATCACAAATTCTAGAAAGCTAGAGTGTGGGCATTGGGGGTTTCCTTTTGGGGACCGTTTGAATGAAATATTGTTGCACATTTGTATGATGTTAGGGCAATCTGGAAGTTTAGCTGCGCGGTTGGCCTTACAATGCTAGAGTCAGCTCCAAAAAGTAAGGGGTTGAATAATCGGACATGGTCCCATTTGCTTCTTCTGTTGTTCCCATGGTGGTGGATTTTGTTTTATGAATTTAGTGTTGTTTTTCACCCTTTTCCTTAATTTCAACGATTTGATCGTCGTCAAATGGTCGCCACATTTTTAGGGGTGTTTCAAAAATTTTGAAGGCAATTTCTCAATTTCGGATCAAATTCTACCAAAACTTTCGGGTTTCTTTGAGTCTGCATGAAGGATAAGAAATTAGAAACATTGGGCTCTGCTAATGAAAAAAACAATGAAAAAAAAAGAAAAAAAATGGTTTAAAATAATAAAGCAAAAATAGTGTTTTAAAATCGAAAAATCCCGGGCAGCGGCGCCAAAAATTGATATGAGGCAAGGCACCCATAGTTTTAAAAGCGGATGTGAGTCTGAGTCGATCCCCTTTGAGATTTTGAGTACTAATATTAAATTTAGCTTTTTTTTCTAACCGAAAATTTTGAAAGTTTGGAAATTAAAAAAAAAATACTGAAATTAAAAATAAACTATTTGGACTTAATTTCGCAAAATTTGAAAACAATAAAAATTTCGAATGACTTAAGTATACAATTGTATTTTGGAAATTTTTCCCCCGTGTTTAACATGTAACCTTTTTAAAATTTTTAACCAATTAATTTCTATTATTCTTGACCGGGGGGGATTCACAATTAAGCTAATTCTTTCTGAAGCATATTAACCCTATCCAAATTTTTTACCGGGAAACTTTTCACTTTGTAAAATAATTTAGGGTTGCATTTTAAAGTATAATGAATTTTCCCTACAATTAAATTTAAATTTCTGGGGGAAAATGTATTTATCTCTAAATATAAATGTAATTCTCTTCAGTTTTGTAAAAAATCTAATTTTCACATGTAAATTTTTTCAAATTTAAATGCATAATATCTTTTTGACATCTAGAATTTTTCAATCCATTTAACGACTAATTAATAAAAAAAAAAGGAGAAACTTTTTTGAAATTTAGTTAACCAAGGGTTACTGAAAACCTAGGTTCCATAATCCTAATACTCTAATTCTAAGCTATCATAAAGAACTAAAAAAGAGTTTCATAAAAAAGTTAAAATAAAACATAAAAACCCCCCTTGATTTTTGAACAATCTCTATAATCTTGAAATCGATGTCGTTCTTTCTTCTTGATTAAGTTTTCTCCAAACTCCTTCGTCTCTTGTGTCTCTTGTTTTGTAATGTCTCTTCTTTTTTTTTTTTTTTTTGAAAAAACCCAAAATGTCTTTTTATAGTGTTCAAAAAGATTTTGTTTTGTCACCGATATGGCTGGGGAATGCCGTGTCCCCCGGTCGTGTAACTTTTGCATTTGGCAAATTTTCTGCACAAATTCAAAAAACATAACTTTTCGTTTGAAAATCGGAATTTTAGTGAAATTTATTCCTTTCTTCGTTTTTGAGCCCAGAAGGTTTAAACCTGAAAACAACTTTTTTCTCAAATTAGTATAATTTTTTTTAAAGAAAACAATAAGTGCAGAAAAATCTATAAAATCCCCTTGAATATGCTTAAAAATTTGAGTTATCAATGCCCTAAATTGGGAAAAGCTAGGTAAGACAAACTTTTTAGCAAAAGGAAGCAACTTAATATTTAGATTGTAATGTTCTATGTTCAAGCAATGGAGAGGCAGGGGTTTTTAGCATGTGAAATTCATAAAGAAATATAAGTCAAAGGATTATGACCTCAACAAAAGGTGTAAATATCACATGGGCCTAGTTGGCATACCATAGAGAATTGCTAGAAATGGAAGCATAAGGTACAAGATTTAATTGGTGCAGGAATTATCCAATTGAGCTTTCTATGGGCTAATGGGTTTATTGGTAATTATACTCCTTCCCCTAGTTATGAAGAAGTCTCAAACAAACAACCTCCAACATGAGATATTAAGGGCCTATTACTACCATAGGATAAGGTGTCTCACCATTTAAAGTAATTAGGTATATCTCTAAGAGATCAATTCAACTGAATGGGCCAAGTTTGAAGGAGTGATAGAAATAGGGGTAAGAAGTGGAAAAGAGTTTTAGTTTCTGCATGACTTGTAAACCTTATGGGTTTTTAGTAATCCAAAGCAAAGTTGGATGAAAGACCTTCAAATAGTCCCTTAGACCACCCATACATAATAATAAAACCCTAAGTAAAAGAATCAAACCCTAAATGTTAAACTAAAACCCTAAAACCCTAGCTATATGAGTAAAACCCTAATACTCGAGAAATCCTAGAATAGTGATAAAATCCTAAAAGGATTGCTAAGCAATAATTGATTGACTAAATACCTTAACATAACAAATAACCCCTAATCATAAGGCTAAATCAATTATCAAAATTAATCAATCTCACTAATCAACCAAAACCTTAAATTCCAAGCTCATACACAAATCAAAACAACTATAAATGGACATCAAACCCTAACAAAACCCTAAGTATATATGTGGAATACTTGGATTAACTAAAGTGTAATATTTAAAACATAACAAAACCCTAAACATACTATAATTACACTTAACTAGCCTAATTATACTTAATTTCCATCAATCACCTTAAATAAACCCTAATCCATAACCAACCTTCATTACATCTTAATTATCTACAAGTTAAACATAATTAACGACCAAAGGACAAATGTACTAATAACCTTAAAAATATATTGTTCTTTGGATAAACAAAACCATTCCAAATAAGGAAAAAAGGAAACCTAATACATTGTGCCCAAATGAACCAAGTCCTTCTCTACCTAAATTGTCATAAGTTGTCCCTTACTATGTTCCCCTTCATGCCGACCATTCCACTCCCTCACTCACTCATTCTTCTTCATTTTTCAAACCCTATAACATACTCAAACACTCTCTAAAATATCACACTCCAAAAACACTCCTAAACTTCCTATACCAACCATCCATTCACACTTTACTATCAGCTACTCCACCTCTACTACCACTTCACTAGACCACCAAGCCTTACATATCATGCACACCCTCCTCTAGTTGTTTGAACACACATACACACTCATATACATAGAAGGCTCATGGTATACATACGCCAAAGAAGACTCTATACACTCCTTGCTCTAATAAGTGTTTAAGCTTAATTTCTCATTTTTCTTTTAGGTTAATGCTAGGAAGCTGTATTTTAAGCACTTTTACTTACTTTACAACCATGACTTAGATGTTTTAGGATGTCTTCATGAAAAAAAAAGTATGATTTTAATAGGAAAATGGTACACTATTCTAACTCTAGTGTGTAGAGAAGTGTAGTGTCCTATTAGTTTTATGGCTAAATAACTAAGGAAGGCACTAAACCCTTACCCTCTTGAACATGCAAAACCCCTCCCTTAACCTCACTACACTTGTCCTCACAATATTTTTGCTTAGATTATGGTCATAAATAAGTAAAAAAAATAGTTTTGATTAAGGAAAAATGCCTCAAAATAAGTGTTTGCATGAAAAAATGAAGAAGAAAGCCCTAGGGACACTTTTTGGCTGCTACTTTCATGGGACTCCCAAATTTGTAGATTTAATTTATTAGCTTAATAACATGTTTATTTAGTGATAAGTATGGTTTATAACTTAATTAACCAAGTCAAATAGGCTAATGATGAGCTAAGGCCCTTAACTAGCTTAGTTAGTGATTAAAAACTTAAAAATGGTATTAATGACCACCTTATTGATAGTGATTGGATCTGGAAAGGTTAGTAAAGTAGGCTAAACTTAGGGCTAAGGTTGAGCTTAAGCCCAAAAAGACAAGAGAGTTTAGGCCTAAGGCCCTAAAATGCAAATTAGGCCCAAAAGAACTAAGTTTGAAGCCCATTTAGAAAGGTAACTAGATTTGAACTTTATATTAAGAGACCCAAAAAAAGTTATTTAAGAGGCCTACTACACCTACAGGCCAATGCAAGACCACCTACCCCCCTATCCCCATTATAGGCCTCTCGTAGATACCTAATTTTTGTCCTCCTTTTTTATTTTTCAAATTAGGTTATAGGATCCTAAATTAGAAAAAAAAACAAAAAATAGGAAATTAAAGAAAACCAAAAATTTAAAAAATTTAGAAAAAAAAAAAGAATTATAGAAAAATACAAAAAAATTCAAAATTAAGAAAAAGCATAAAAAAATAAGAAATTTTAGAAAGAAACCCTAAATGATAAAAAGTTTATAAAATAAATTTTTTAAAATTTAAAAATTGAAAAATTACAAAAAAATTATAAAAGTTGAAAAAATAAAAGATTTTAGAAAATAACATGTTATGAGGATAGATTTTTAATTTTAATTTTGTTTAGAAGTTAGATTGTTGAACTTGGGCTTAAAAATTAAATCTACCCTAAGCTAATAGAGTCTAAATTGTGATTGGACATATGGACAAGGCATAAGCCAATGACTTGATGGTTAAGCATATGGTGATAACATTAGTATTGAGCATGAGGTCTTGGGTTTAAGTCTTAGATAGGGCATATAAATTTTTTTTTTTTTTTTTTTTACTTTTCATCATATTAAAGATTGCCACATATCAGGATCTGATTGCGCCACGTATCTTGACATTATAGCAAGTCAGGACTAGATGACATATTGACGTGGCACTACGTTAACTGCCACGTATCAGGTAATGATACTTAACATGTCAAGGTTGGTCGATACAGCTGATGTGGTGCTACATCAGCCCATTTTTCCCTCCCTTTCTTTCCTTTTCCCTTCGCTTTCCTCTTTTTCCTTTGTTTTTCTCCAAAATTCCAACACTTTCCTCCTTGGACAGCCAACTTAAACACAATTTTCAAACCTCTTCTTGTTGCAATTTTGCCAAATCATTGGTGAAATTGCAAACTAGACATGGCCTATTTTAAATTGAGCTAAAGAACAAGACTAGATTCATCCATTGATACAGTCAAATCAAGCCCCTAAGCTGGGAAAAAAACTAAAATTCGGCATTTACATTCAAGGCCGATTCTAGCTTTCCAAAGTTTCTAAGTTGAATTTATGTATAAAAGAGTGTTAAGGGTGTACATATAATTACACACAACCTAGTACGAGCTCCAAAATCATTCAAAAACACCCCTACTCTCTCTTTCCGATCACTCTCTCTCTACTAAGCTCTCTTTCTCTTCAGGTATCTCTCCTCCAAGCCCATCACTACAACTAAATACCCTCACTAGCTTCCCTACCTCGCAAGCTTCTGAACCTAACCACTCTTGCTCTTAACTGTAGCCTCTACTACCTCATCGGACCACCAACCCTTAAAACCTTAGCCACCACGAAACCCCAATTCCGAAACCACTACATCTGATCCCCTTTGATCCCAATCGACCCTATGGCCACTCTCTCCGTATCCTCAAACCCCACACCATACTCCCCTTTTAACTCCAGTAACCCTGATAGCATCACATGAGCACCACCATCGACTGCCCCCTTACTAACACTAATTAAACCACTCCCAAAAGCTAAGGTAGCCTCTCTATCCCCCCTAATCCCAATTGGAAATACATAAAAACCCCTTTTCCCCTTCGATTCAGTAGCTAGATCAAGTCAAATCATGCCTTGCTACTATATTGAAGAGAACCTAAGATTTGACCCAACTTAGAGATTTAACCTACAAACCCAATCCATAATTTGATCCAGCACTCAAACCAACTCGCATCCGACCTTACCCCGTGCATCTAAGAGGCCTTCCTAGTCCGATCCTTTTCAGATTGTTTCTTTTTTTTTTATTTATTTACTTGTTTATAATATAAGTGTAATAAAAAAAGAAGAAAAAGAAATAGAAAGAAAGAAAAGGAAAAAAAAAAGAACAAAGTAAAAAAAAGTAGCTTAATTAGTTGTTTATTTTTAGTTCAATAAAAATAAATAAATAAATAGAAATGAAAAATATAAAAATAAAAATAAGTGAATGAGGAGATAAGTAATAAAATTGTTTTATCACTTAGAAAATTGATTTTCAAAAGATAAAACAAAAATAAATCAACCATTTTTTCATTTAGAATTTCCAAAAAAAATAAAATATAATTTAGGGCCTTTTAGGAAATTTTCTTAAATAAATCAAAATGAGTAAAAACATAAACTCTAATATTTCAAAAATTAAAACCAACTCACCCTGCTAAAGCTTTTTATAAAAGAATTATGTACGTCTGATCCCAAATAATAGTTATAGAGGTACTACAAGGCAACAATAAAAATTAAAAAACTAATTTCCATTTTTCTTTAGTTTAGATTATTTTGTTTATCTAATTACAGTAATCAATAACCAATTTCTATCTTTCAAAATTAAAAGGTGATTTAGATCTTTAACCCACGAACCTAAGTCTCTAGTTTTTAAAAAGCTATTTCAAAAATCGGTTTTTTTCACAGACTAATGGCTAAGTTATAACCAATCTATCCAATTAGTGATAACTTAATTATTTTTCCCAACTCCAATTGGTTAGCGGCTCTAAAGTTTTTTTTTTTCAAAATAAAAGGACCAGTTTTCTTTAAACCCTAGTAAGGACTAGTATTAAATAGGTAAGGTTTAATACAAGTTGGTTTAGAGAAGATCTAATTTTATAAAAGGAACCGAGAGGGTGAAAAACTAAGCTCGACACCTCTTAATAAGTTACAGTATTAAACTTAGAAAAAGAGCTTATTTAGGCCCATAAGAGTATCACTAAGGCCCAAGGTGAGAATTTAAAGTATTGGGCAAAAAATGTTCATTTAAGTACTTAGAAGGAAGCCGAAAATATTAATCGTAAGGCCAAGATCAAAAGCTAAGCCCAAAGCCTAAAACCCAAAACTAAGCCCAAACCCTAGTTGACCTAACTCACCTTTTAGGCTTGTGATCTTATAAGCCTAAATCAGAAACTTGTAAACCAAAAAACCCAAAAATGACCTCACTAAAGGAAAACAATTGAAAAAGATGAAAACGAATATAAGATCACTAAAAATGGAGTTAACTAAGAAACTATGTTGAAATTTGAAATAGATAAAATGGTGATATAAAGCAAGAAAGCCTAAGTAATTAGTACAAATGGAATACTTATACACTTTAAATGTATTCTTTAGGTGATGAGGATTCAAAGTTCAACGTAGTTAAGGATTATTGGGGCTATTAGATGCTATGGCAGAGTGATTGTACTGATGCTTGTCTTATCATTACTTGTGATTATAGTGTAGATCATTAGTTAATTGTGTATATGTGTGTATTTGTATGTGTGTACATATATATATATGAAGTGTAAGAATGCTTCAAGAAAGAAAAGAAAATTATTTGTGAAAGAAGAAAATTAGATCAGATGAGAGAAGAGAAGAGAGAAAGAAAGAAGTAAGAGAAGAAGGTAAGATTGAGTAGAAGAGAGATGGTCTGAGAGAGTAAGGTTGAGTATCTAAAAGAAAGAAGAGAAGAGGTGAGTAGAGAGTTTAGGACGAAGAGAGAAATGTGTGTGTGTATCCAACCTTGTTCTTGAATGAAATGATGGAAACATTTGATAATAAAGAGGCAAAACTAGGTACTGTAGTGAATAGTAGCATTGTGGCCGATAGGGTATTGTGAATAGTAAAAATAGGAGACATTTTACTGTAACAAACGTAACATATCAGATGGTGAAGTCTAACATCTTTGGTGACATTATTATGCTTTATGGTACATGTATATACATATACCTAATGTAATTTTACAATGTAAGAATCATTTAAAAAAACAAGTATATACAATGATTAAGGATCACCTAAATTTATCCCATAATAGTCATCTTCATTCGTATTTCTACTATGATGGGATTTGATTCAATTGTTGAATCTAAACTTTGATTGTAGGTTGATTCATTGATGTTAGCTATGCTTTCTCCAAAAATGTTTCATTGATTTGAAGAACTAACAGAAGCTAAAGAAGACATTAAAAGTCCTTTGTCATGGAATAGTGATGCTAATACATTGGTAGGAATAATTGAAGAAGCACTATGGGGTTTTAATCCAAGTTAGGATTGATTATTCTTCTGTCTTATTCTACATTTAAAAACTATCCCATCATTTAACTTTGTACATTCTGACTAAATTTGTAGCATTTGTGGTTCTATTAAATTTGTAATCAAAAAAAACCACGTCATAACTCAAGATACACTAATATGCATAAAATAAAATATTTCCTTTTGAAAGTATTTTTCATGTGGCATTGGGTTATAATTTTCCATAAAAAAATTAAAAACCCTTTTTGGCTCTTTCATGAACAATTCAGGGGTTACTCCAAATTGTTCCACTAATGTGCAAACCAGTACGGAAAGGGGTTTTTTATGAACAATTATAAAAAAAAAAAAAAGAGCCATGTATATGATCATTTGGCATTCATTTGATAAAAAATATTCCACTAAGCCTATTTATAATCGTAATAATTATAACTGGCTCGATAAATTTTGGTTTGGCTGACAAAGGAAACCATTTGGAATTGATTTGCATTATAAGATAAGTTCACCATTCCTTAAAGGGTTTATGACCTTATGGATTCTAGCTATCAAGTGTCTGATCATATTGGTTTATAAAAATATATGGAACATAGAAAAAATCTTTTGTAAAATTTTCCTAACAAATTCAAAGGGTCTTTTTCAAACATGTTTTTCCCTTTGATAGAGAAAATATTCTAAAAATAGATTTTTAAAAAAAATTTGACCTTTGAATTGCAGGATTTGCATTGAAGATACCAAAGTTGCTACTTCAGTAATTTGTACATTATGGTTTCCCCTTCTTTGAAGATCTACTGGTTGTAGAACTACTAATTGAGACATTGGTGATCAAAAGGCTACTACGATGGACTTTTTAATTCTAAGTTACTAAAAATACTAACTAGAGGATTTGTAGATTTATTTGGAAACATTTTTTGGTTGTAGAGAAAGGGATAATGCTTGACAAATTTAGGAGTAACCTCAACATTGGACATTTTAAAGTGTTTACATTGTTTTGTGTTTAGTCACTAGAGGATTGAACATTAGGGGAAAAGGGTGCTAGTAGAGGATTCCTCTTTAATTCAAGGGGGGCATTAGATGACTTGCATACATCTAACTATGTTTTGACATTAGTTAATCCCTTCTTAAGGTTTTAATGGTTTCTTTCCCTTATCCTTGTCCTTCTTAGGAGGCATCCCCCTATAAAAATTTGTGAGTAAGGAAATTAGGAAGGGAGTTTGATGATCTATTGATTTGCTTAATTTCAAAATAAAAAAAATAGATAAAATTGCTTGCCATCTTGCAAAAATCTGTTTTGGGTGCAATTATTTTGAATATCTTTAATTAAAATATTTTTAGTAGCTTTACAATCAATTCGTAAAAGAAATTTTTTTTTTTAATAAATCTCCTTAAAACTTGGAGATAGTTAAAGCAGTTACTAAGATTTTTTCCCTTTTTTATTGTTTAGTATTTACACTGGTATTCCTTCTAATATTTAAAAACAAACTAAACTACACATTCTTTGTATTTTTTTTTTGTTTTAAATTCCTCTAAATCCCCAAATCAGAAGTATCAGTTTCTACAAATTTTTTTTGGAGACGGTTTAGCAAAATGTAAATATGGAATTTCATTAATTTTTTCTTTAACTTGTTTGACCATATTAGTATAATTTCATACCATAGATGCGTTTTCAAAGAATTAAAATTAGGGAAAAGTTTGTATATATAATTTTGACTTCATAAAAATCTCTAAAGTTGATTTTTTATCCTTAATTTCATTGGGAAATTTAGAAGTAAATTCAATTGATCTTTGAATTGGATTATTGTTCCATTATGAATATTGAATCCTAAGAATCTAATCCTAGTCTAGAAAAAGACTGATCATAGAAGCTGACACAACTAGCTCATTTTTTATAGCAACAATTATAAAAATTCTAACATTTTTAAAATATTGATATATATTAGGTGAAAAGATTAAAACATCATCAATATAAACAATTTTATAAATTTGTAAGTCATTAAAGAATTCATTCATTATCCTCTAAAATTTAGAGGGAGCTTTTTTCAACCCGAATGGCATAACATTCCATTCGTATTGATAAAAAGGAACTGTGAAGGTAGTTTTGAAACTTATGACTTTCCTTAATCTGAATTTGCTAAAATCCTAGATTTCATGTCAAATTTAGAAAATATTTTAGCATTATGTAATCTATTAAGTAAATCTTTTTTTTTTTAGGCATAGGGTACCTAAATCCTTTTTATTGTATTTTAAGAGGTTTTTAATTAATGACTAATCTAAGAACACCTCTTTCTATTTCTGCTTTTTTTTAACATAGGGAAAACAGAAAAGCTCCATGAGATTTACTCTTTTAGATTAATTTTTTATTAAGCAAATCATTGATTTCATTTTACAGTGATTCAAAACTTCATTATTCATTTGAGAAGGTTTATCTTTAGTTACAATATTTTTTCATTAAGATTATTTTCATATGGTAAATCTACAATATGAGATTTATGATTACAAAAAGCATTAGGAAATGTTGAACATATTGAAATTTTAAATTTCTAATTTAAATTAGAAATTATTTTCATTAATTTTTTATTAGAAAGTTAAGTTTCAATTCTTTTAAATTCAAGGTCATTTCTTAAAAAGCATTAAATGTTTTTCTTTACATTGTATCAGACAGTTTAGTTCTAAAATTGAATTATGTTTAAGTTCTTTTAAGATTTTTGTTTATGGTTTCAAAACAAAAATTTAAAAATGATTTTTCTTTTGAAGTAGAATGTCTCAATACCAGAATTATTAATAGAATTAGGTTAATAAAAGGTGTTTCTAAAATAACATTTTATTTCAGATATTATCTTTTATTATTTTAGCATTAATAATTTAAAATTAATTTTCAATTTGTTACCAGATGTAGTACCTAAGGATTAGGTTGTTTTTTCAAAATATTTAGTTGTAATTAACCTTTTCCCTTAATAAAATTTAAAACTATACCTGTATCAAAACAAAGCTATTGTTTCCAAAAAAAATTCTTTGTTGATTTTATTGTGATGTTAATTAACCATTTCTGAGTTGTTATCTCAATGAGTTGGATGAGATAATTTGGGTCAAGATTTTGTTGATTATTATTGTTAGAAGTCTCAGTTCATTTTTCCATTATTAGAAAATTCTTGAATTATCATTTTCTGTTTTAATTCAAGAAAATCCTTTTGAAGATTTTTTTTGCATTAATTTTAATTCTGTTATTTCTTGTTTTTGGATATTAATTTCATTGTAGAGGTCATTAATAGAAATAGATTTTTGTTGTCCCATTTTACCCCTTTCAAGGATTTCACTAACATTATAAAGTAATTTTGCGGTAAGTGTAAGTTAGTTTTTTTAAATTTTTTTAAAAAATTAAGTTTTTCATTATCATTGGATAACTGGTCAATTTGGGAAAAGAATTTCTCTTTCTTCACTTGTTAAAACATTAATCTCATTATCTTCTTTAGACAACATAGATTCAATAACATTTATTTGATTTCCATCATCAAAATCATTCTTTGATAAAGAAGGTTCATTATCACAGAAAATTTGTAAAATATTTTCCATTGTTTGTTCATTAAGTTTATTATTGATCTTATTTGAAATTAGTTGTATGATCAGTTTTTTTACATTTATAAAATCTTTTAAATTTTTTATAACATTTTCTTTTATATTTATATTTTATATTTTTTGATTTCTTTTCACCTTTAAGGTTTTTAGAGGATTTCTTCTTAAAATTCCTTCGGGGTTTTTTATTTGAACATTATGAACATTAAGGATGTGGGGTAGCAGTTGTAGCTTACCCCCTTATAGTTTGTTGTTGCAATAGAACCTTTGGTTTATTTCGAGCTACGAGATGCTCAAGATTAGTCTTACCAACTTAGGATTGGTCAGTAAGAAGAAAAAGAGAACATGAGAGATTACTTAAATATTATTTAGACTCACTAAGTTATTTAGTATTTTTAGTTTGTTAAGTAGTGTGGAATACTAGTACTACTTTTTTTTGGTTTTATATGACTAATTTTAGGGGAAAACCTTATCCCTCATCCTTATTTATGTCTATGTCAGGTTTAAAAAATTATGGTACAATTTTTATTGCTGCTCTGTTATTACTTAATATTGGTTCCCAAGACGAAGTCGAGGTTATGAGATGCCTTGTATGGTGTCCCAAAGGGTTCCTAATCAAGGATTTGATCTTAGGTCTCTTCATATTATATAGCGATACGCTACAACTTAACCCTCCTTCAGGTTGTCACATAACCTTTCATTTTAGATCTTCTAATGGATACGATCTATTTTTATAAAGTGATCTTCATGTGCATTTTTTATATGTTTTGAAGCTAGCTCAATAAGGGCATGTCATTGGCCCTTAGCTAAACGAAATACTTTATGCAAGATTTGGGGTAATAAAAAATGATAGAGTGAATTTAAACTTGGAACTTAAAATTTCTACCTAAAGGAGGGTAACACATTACTTGAAAGGTTTAGGATGAAAAGAGGAAAACCATATCCTAACACTAACCCTAAAAAACATGAGAGTTAAGTGACATAATGTGAGTACTTAGGCTCATTCCTTTTAAAGGAGATCTGTCTTGAATTTTTGTAATATGTCAAAATGATGTTAGGCATTTATTTCACTACCCTAAACACAATTATCCATTGCAAAACCTATTTGAACCTTTAGGGGATTTTTCTTAAAATTAACCTTATCAAGAACGATCCTATAATGAGGCAATCAAGAGGTTAGGGTCATCAATTTGGAGAAAAGGAGTAGACTAATATGTGCTTGCCTTAGTTGTTTGTGAGAAATAATTGCATAGATAATTCAATTTCTTTTTAATGAACAAGATTTTTAGATCTTCTAACCTCACTTAGGCCCCTAACCTCATGCAACACATTAAGTTTATTTGGGTTTTTCTCAAACACTCAAGACATATACGCTTCTCCTAAGCTTATACCCCTTTAAACCATGGTTTTAGGGCTTTGAATCCTAGCAAGTGAAAACTCAACAATGGAGGGTTGCTACATAGAAAACCAGAAAAAAAAAAGAGCATGAACAAAAAGAAGAAAAAGATAATGAGTAGGGTGATCACCTTCAAAGATGAGTCAAATTGCAATAAGCCTTAGATCCCAACTTATGAAGGGAAAATATAAAGGCTAAACACTTTAAATTCCTAAGCCTAAAAGCAAAGCCCCCATTTTTGGGTTCCCCCCCCAAATATACCACCTTGTATTCTTTTTACTAAAGAATGGACTTATCTTAAACAATAATTTCTTATGAAATAAAGGGAAGCTATTTTAGTTTTTTCCT
>JAMXBC010000310.1:0-28379 GCA_024138005.1 Lumnitzera racemosa
ACAAAGACAAAGGGGAAGTTTCAGTTGAAGCTGAACCGAAGAAGAGTAAAAGAGAGTAGGAATTGGAAAACCGTTGCGAGGAATATCATCAGATGATAAAGGCATTGGAAGCACAACTGAAGAGGACTAAGCGTAAAGAAGAGCAAGCTCCCAAGATCCGAAAGAGGAGAAAGACACAAGATAAGCCTACTAGCCATAAGGAGATTAGATTTTAGATTTTAAGTCTTTTCAATATTTTCTTTAGAATTCTTTTTTGCGAATAGAATGGAGATGTAAAGCTTCACAATTGCAAAAAAATTAATAAAAGTTAGTTAGGTTCTGCTACATCAAAGGTTTCTCCCTAATTCTTAATTTTTCATTGCATTCTTATGACATGCATCTTGCATTTATACGATTAACAACTCTTTCTTAGGAAAATGTAATATGTACTAACCCTTTGTTTAGTTGATATCGCCAAATCAAGTAAAATTTCAAGATAGCTCCCAAACATCAAGTCTTTCAGAGAAGTCTGATTAGAACACATTCCCAGACCAAGATGGCCACTACTCAAGGAAATGATGGAGACATTGAGATCAATGATCCCTCCAAGCTGAGGCTCCGTTCCATAGAAAGAGCTATGGAAAAGATGGCCGAAACAAATGAGCTTCCTGGCAGATAGCATTGCTTTGCTAAGAGCAATAACATCGGTTATTGAAGAAAGATCTAAGACTCGTTATGGGATGAATACACATGCTCCCAAAGCAGAGCATGAATATCAAAAAGACCCATTTGAATTAGAAGGAGTTTACTCGAAAGACAACCCATCCTTCAAACCTGACGCGTATGCGGCCCCGAGACCTATTGACCAAGGCTTAGTATAGACAGCTTGAAAGAACTGGAAAAGAAATTAATACAACAGATAACTGAGAAGATGAAGGCACTTGTAAGGTATGATGGATTTAAAACAGGTGGGGATCATCGAGTTTTCCATATATGACATAGGATCATACCCTAAGAAATTTAAGTACCATAATTTGAAAAGTATAACGAAACGAGTTGCCCCAAGCTCCACACCAGGTTGTACGTCAGGAAGATGGGTAAATATGTTTAGTATGATCCACTCATGGTACAAACATTCCAAGATAGTCTAACTGGATCGACCCTAACTGGTATGCCCAACTTGATTTGAACCAGATAAATACATAGGAGAAGCTTGCTAAAGCATTTTATGAACAATATAAATTCAACGTAGAGGTAGCCCCAACTATAATGGACCTAATTGCCCTATGAAAGAAGAATAATGAATCATTCAAAGAGTACGCTCAAAGATGGAGGTTGTTTAACTGCAAGAATCTCTACTCCTACGACCAAGAAGGAGCTCAGATCAGTTTTCATTAACACCTTAGAGAAGCCCAACTTTTCCCATCTCATCGAGCAGGCTTCATCCAATTTTGCTAAAGTAGTAGCGGTAGGGTGCAGGATTGAAAGTGCCATCTCTTTCGATAAGCTGTAAGAGGTAATAGACAGAAGACCACCAGTGTCATCATCAGGTCCTAGACTAGCCGACAATAAGCCTAAAGAACTTACAGTTGGTATGGTAAATTTAAATGGCAAACCCAATGCTCAAGTTGCTTTCAAGATGAATCCTCCTTCTACTCAGCAACAATTCAGAGGCCAATTTCAAACTAACAGGACTTATAGATAATTTACCAAGATATCGGTCCCTTTAAGTCAAGTCTTCGAGAAGTTGCAAAGGGATAATTTGATACGGTACAAACTTCCCAACGATCGATACCGATCGAGAATCTTTAACCCTACAGTAAAGTGTGAATACCACTTCGGGTAAGTGGGACATTCGACTGATGCATGCTAAAGACTGAGGAATAAGATTCAGGACTTAATAGATGAAGGAACAGTGCAGTTAGATTTTGTGGAAGCCCAGGTTCCTAACGTTAACAATAATCGCTTACCTAACAAAGGGCCGACGATTGGTATGATTTTTTATGACTGTACCGTCAACGTCATTAATTTAGATAAGAAGCCTAAGGTTTTTTGAGTTTTATACCAGCAACCAGACACCAGAAGTGAAGAGGTACACATTTTACATGCCGTTGCTACTAGAGAATTACAAGGCTGCCCCATTTAGCTATCACCTGGTAAATTAAGAAAAACTAGGTCCTCTAGTAGGGGGCATTACTCGATCAGGAAAGATTTACCACCCAAGAAGGAGTATGGGAGGAAGATCATATTACGAGAATCAAACGATCAAACGATGGCCAAATGTATTGATGGCTATTAGCCTTTACCAAAATGATTAAGTCAAGTGAATATAAGGTCATGGATACAACTCAGTAAGACCCCTGCACAACTATCGTTGATGAGCTTGTTAATCACATCTAAACCACATAGGGAGGCTTTGTTTTGTACTTTAAATGAGGTGAAGGTCCCTCGTGAAATTCCAATTGAGAAGATGGGTAGTCACTAATTCCGTCCTCTCAATGGATTAAATTTCTTTTACAGCTGATGATTGGGTGAAGAGGGGAACAAATATACAAAGCTACTCTTCATCATGGTAAGGAGTAACGACGTAATTATCACCAGGGTACTCACTGACAATGGATCATCACTGAACGTTTGCCCACTTACCACTTTGGATTTGCTGGGCATCGATATATCTACAATTAGGCCTTCTTCCCACAACAGTTTAAGGCCTTTTATGGTTTTAGAAGAGAGATTATAGGGGAAATTTATTTATCTGTGAGTATCGGCCCTCAGTACTTTTGCCATTCGATTCCAAGTCATGGACATTCCAAGATCCTTTAATCTACTCTTGGGAAGACCTTAGATCCATGCAGTAGGGGCCATACCCTCGAGCTTACACCAAAAGTTGAAGTTTATCTCAAATGACTAGGTGATTACAATTTTGGGAGATCAAGATTATGAAATCTACAAGGAGACAGCTATACCCTACATAGGAAGTGAAGGACAAGAAGAGCTAGGTTTACAAATGTTTGAAGAAGTGAACATGATCACCAGTCCTGATACAGAAGATGATAGAAGAATGGAATTCAAAGAAGGCCAAATCAGCACCTACGCCTTGGCTACAATCCTACCTCGGCAAAAGAATTCCAAAAGATATAAGCGAAGGACGAAAGGTGACAAATTATACCATACCTCAATGACCTTTCCACTGTTAGCTGAGACATTCAAACGAGAAGAGACTCAAGCCCAGGAATCTAGCAAAGAAGGATCCATAAGCTTACCACACAAGTTCCAGCATCATTTGAATAACTGGTTCTCTATCCCAGCAAATAGCAATAGGTCTTTCCTAGGTCATTAGGGTACGACCAAGTTTTCCTTCTTTTTAGGTCTTAGCCAGCTCAAAGGCGCTTTGACCACCTTAGTTAATCAACTTATTAGGACACAACCAAGTATTCCTTGTTTTTAGGTCTTAGCCAACTCAAAGGGCGCTTTAACCGCCTTAGTTAGTCAGCTCATTAGGGTACGACCAAGTTTTCCTTGTTTTTAGGTCTTAGCCAGCTCAAAGGGTGCTATGATCTCCTTGGTTAGCCAGTCCATTAGGGTACAACCATGTTTTCTTCGTCTTTGGTCTTAGCCAGCTCAAAGGGTGCTTTGACCACCTTAGTTAGTCAGCTTATTAGGGCATGACTAAGTTTTCCTTGTTTTTTATGTCTTAGTCAACTCAAAGGGCGCTTTGATCACCTTGGTTAGTTAGCTCATTAAGCATGACCAAGTTTTCCTTGTTTTTAGGTCTTAGCCAAGTCAAAGGACACTTTGACTACCTTGGTTAGTCAACTCATTAGGGTACGACCAAGTTTCCACTATTTTTTAGGTCTTAGCCAACTCAAATGGAGCTTTGACCGCCTTAGCTAGTCAGCTCATTAGGGTATGACCAAGTTTCCTCCTGTTTTAGGTCTTAACCAGCTCAAACGGCGCTTTAACCAGCCTAGTTAGTTAGCTCATTAGGGCAAGACCAAGTTTTCCTTGTTTTTAGGTCTTTGCTAGTTCAAAAGGCGCTTTAACTGCCTTGGTTAGTCAGCCTATTAGGGTACGACCAAGTTTTCCATGTTTTTAGGTCTTAGCCAGCTCAAAGGAAACTTTAACCGCCTTGGTTAGTCAGCTTATTAGGGCACGACTAAGTTTTCTCTATTTTTAGGTCTTAGCCAGCTCAAAGGGTGCTTTGACCACCTTGGTTAGTCAGCTCATTAGGGCACGACCAAGTTTTCCTTGTTTTTAGGTCTTAGCTTGCTTAAAGGGTGCTATGACCTCCTTGGTTACTTAATCCATTAGGGTGGACCAATTTTCCTTTGTTTTTAGGTCTTAGCCATCTCAAAGGGTGCTTTGACTGCCTTGGTTAGTCAACTCATTTGGCATGACCAAGTTTTCTTTGTTTTTAGGTCTTAGCTAACTCAAAGGGCATTTTGACCGCCTTGGTTAGTTAGCTCATTTGGGTACGACTAAGTTTCCTCTGTTTTTTAGGTATTAGCCAGGTTAAAGGACGCTTTGACCGCTTTAGTTAGTCAACTTATTAGGGTACAAGCAAGTTTTGCTTGTTCTTAGGTCTTAGCCTATTCAAAGGGTACTTTGACCGCCTTGTTTAGTCAACTCACTAGGGCGCGACCAAGTTTTCCTTGTTTTTAGGTCTTATCCTACTCAAAGGGTGCTTTGATCTCCTTGGTTAGTCAGTCTATTAGAGCATGACCAAGTTTCCTCTGTTTTTAGGTCTTAGCCAACCCAAACGAAGTTTTAACCGCCTTGGTCTAGTCAGGTCATTAGAGTATGACCAAGTTTCCTCTGTTTTTAGGTTTTAGCCAGCTCAAAGGGCACTTGACCGCCTTGGTTAGTCAACTCATTAGGACATGACTAAGTTTTCCTTGTTTTTAGGTCTTAGCCGGTCATAGGTGCTTAGATCGCCTTGGTTAGTCAACTCATTAAGGCATGACCAAGTTCTCCTTATTTTAAGTGTTAGCTAGGTCAAAAAGTGCTTTGACTGCCTTAGTTAGGTAGTTTATTAGGGCATGACTAGGTTTCCTCTATTTTAAGTCTTAGCTAGCTCAAACGGTGCTTTGACCGCCTTATTAGCTAGCTCATTAGGGTACGACCAAGTTTCCTCTGTTTTTTGGTCTTAGCTAGCTCAAATGGCGCTTTGACCGCCTTAGTTAGTTAGCTCATTAGGGCATGACCAAGTTTTCCTGGTTTCTAGGTCTTAGCCAACTCAAAGGGTGTTTTGACTGCCTTAGTTAGTTAGGTCATTAGGGTATGACCAAGTTTTCCTTATTTTTAGGCATACCTAGCTCAAAGGGTGCTTTTGATCTCCTGGTTAGTCAGTCCATTAGGGTACGACCAAGTTTCATTTGTTTTCAGGTCTTAGCCAACTCAAAGGGCACTTTGACTGCTTTGGTTAGTCAGCTCATTAGAGCAAGACCAAGTTTACCTCTATTTTTAGGTCTTAGCTAGCTCAAACGCTTCTTTTACCGCTTAGTTTAGTTAGCTCATTAGAGTACGACTAAGTTTTCCTTGTTTTTAGGTCTTAGCCAGCTCAAAGGGCGCTTCAACCGCCTTGGTCAATCAGGTCACTAGGGCACAACCAAGTTTCTTTGTTTTTAGGTCTAAGCCAACTCAAAAGGTGCTTTGACCACCTTGGTTAGTCAACTCATTAGGGCAAGACTAAGTTTTCCATGTTTTTAAGTCTTAGCCAGCTCAAGGGAGCTTTGATCTCCTTGGTTAGTCAGTTATTAGGGCATGACTAAGTTTCCTCTGTTTTTAGGTCTTAGCCAACTCAAATAGCACTTTAACCGCCATAGTTAGTCAGCTCATTAGAGTACAACTTAGTTTCCTCTGTTTTTTGGCCTTAGCCAGCTCAAACGATGCTTTAAACCGCCTTGGTTAGTCAACTCATTAGGATACAACCAAGTTTTACTTGTTTTTAAGCCTTAGCCAGCTCAAAGGGTGCTTTTATCACCTTAGTTAGTCAGCTCATTAGGGTATGACTAAGTTTTCCTTGTTTTTAGGTCTTAGCCAAGTGAAAGGGCACTTTGACCACCGTAGTTTGTTAGTTCATTAGGGCATGATCATGTTTCCTCTGTTTTTTGGGTCTTAGCCAGCTCAAACGGTGTTTCGACTGCCATGGTTAGTTAGCTCATTAGGGCACGACAAGTTTCCTTAGTTTTTTAGGTCTTAGCCAGCTCAGGTGGCACTTTGACACCTTGGTTACTTAGCTCATTAGGGCATGACCAAGTTTTCCTTGTTTCTAGGTCTTAGCTAGCTCAAGGAGTGCTTTGACCACCTTGGTTAGTCAGGTCGTTAGGGTACGACCAAGTTTTCCTTGTTTTTAGGTCTTAGCCATCTCAAAGGGCACTTTGACTACCTTGGTTAGTTAGCTCATTAGGGTACAACCAAGTTTTGCTTGTTTTTAGGTCTTAGCTAGCTTAAAGGGCACTTTGACCATCTTTGTTAGTCAACTCATTAGGGCATAACCATGTTTTCCTTGCTTTTAGGTCTTAGCCATCTCATGCAGTGCTTTGACCGCCTTGGTTAGTCATCTCATTAGGGTAACGACTAAGTTTTCCTTGGTTTTAGGTCTCAGCTAGCTTAAAAGGTTCTTTAACCACCTTGGTTAGTCAGGTAATTAGGATACGATCAAGTTTTCCTTGTTTTTAGGTCTTAACCAGCTCGAAGGGTACTTTAATCGACTTGGTTAGTAAGCTCATTAGGTTACAACCAAGTTTTTCCTTGTTTTGAGGTGTTAGCTAGCTCAAATGGCGCTTTGATCTCCTTAGTTAGTCAGCTCATGAGGGTACGACCAAGTTTTCCTTGTTTTTAGGTCTAGCCAACTCAAAGGTCGCTTTAACCGCCTTGGTTAGTCAACTCACCAAGGTACGGCCAAGTTTCCACATCTTTAGGTCTTAACCAGCTCAAGGTGTGCTTTGACCTCCTTGGTTAGTCAACTTATAGGAAACAGGACTAAGTTCTCATTATTCTTTTTAAAGATTCTTATCAACCCATAAGGATACTACCTCTCGCTATTCTTCGTTTTAAACTAATTTTTGTCAAGTATCCTAACACTCGTTAGGATGGAGTTGTCCTAAGGCAAATACGGTGACTTTTTTGTCTTTGTGGTAAAGTTTTGCTCAAACTTCACCACAAAGAGCGGCAGCTATAGACACCTAATTTTTACCACTCTATAGTCCTAATTTTTAATTTTACAAAAAAAAGAGGGGGGTGGGTCCTAATTCAAAAATGAAAATAATAAAAATAATTAATAAAAGATAAGAATAATAAAAATTGACAAATGATAAAAAATAATAATAATGGCGAAAAAATGATGAGAAAAAGGAAAATTAAAGAGATTTTTTAAGATTTTTTTAGAAAGTAACTCATATTAGGAACAAATAGTTTTAATTTTAGTTTAGTATAAATAATTACTTTAGGGAATTGGGCAGTTAAAGTACAATTTTATTGTATTGAATGTCAAGGCATAGGCTAATGGCCTAATGGATAGGCATTGAAGCATTGGATTAGATTTAACTTGAGGTCCTAGGTTCGAGTCTCATTAGGTATTTATGTTTTTTATTTTTTTTATCTTTTGCAAAAGCAAGATGAATAAATGGAATTCATATCTAATTAAGTCATTGAATTTAGTTTGATTTTATTAAATTAGATTTAAATTGATTTGGATTTAGTTTAATTGTTATCGAATCAGATACAATAGATATGATTTGATTTGGACTTTAAAAACACACATACACATGCATAAAAACAAAAACAAAAAAAAACAAAAAATAGCATGGGCCGAACTCCATCTTAATAGCAACAATTCAGTCATCAACCATCAAAACAAAACAGCGAACACAACAAGCTCCATGTTATCGAACTATTGTTAATGACCAAGCCAATACCCAAACACCACCATCTAATTTACGAACACACAATCAAGCCCACTGCAAACCATCTATGAAACTGATATGAACTCCACGCATGCTGCTCCATCCAGCAGGTCCATTGTCACAATCCCTGACACCAATGCACGACAACAACAATCGAACACTCGTGACAATAGCAATGCCTCTTCATCCAAGCAATTCTTAAATCTCACTTATAGCAAACTCTAAAGCCCGTACTAATGTATGTGATCAGTCCACGTGCACTAACGTTCCCTGACTGAATGAATCATGGCAGCATCACTTCACAACACTATCATCGCACTATGACCAGCCTCATCTAACTCCAGCTAAGTCCTCGCCACACAAAGTTATCACACTACTACAACAATTTAGCCACCGTTCACACAACAGTGCTGCTCCACCATCACATGCCTGATTTCGCTCCATAAATCGCACTACACTCTACTGCAGCGACTCGACTTTTACTGCTATCCACAATTAAAATCCCACGAATGGATCAGTATCCGACCAAGCGCACACACAACACCATTGCTAAAGCACACACCACTATCCCACATGCTGCACACACACCAGTACGTTTCCTGATCCATCACTACACTGCTGTCTACCGAGCACTGTCCAACTTTCCTACGCCGTAACTTTGATTAGTCTGTACATCTACTGTAGACCACACATCAACACGGCCAAATTGTAGACGCTATACTATTGAATAGTTGAAGATCAGGTTCGGTTCTCTTCCAATCTTGAATTTTTTATTCATTCATTTATTTATTTATTTGTTGTTTCATTTATATATCTCGTTATCATTATCATAATCATGTTATAGTATTATTATTATTATTAGATCCTTGGTTATACGATGTAATATATAAGATCTGTATATATTAGGAGATTTTTTCCTTAGTATTAATTTTCTACATATATATATTAAGTATATTATATAATATGTTTTTGTTTAGGTAAATAGTTGTATATATTAGTTTAAGGGTTGTAGGGATTGGTTTATTTTTTTAGGATTTGATCTTGTTTAAGATTCATCATGTAGAAAATTTTTTACTAAAAATTAATAAAAGACCCTTTTAAAAAATAGGATTTTTAGAGTATTTTTTTATAAAACAAAAAAGCTTATGAGTTAAGACTCTTTTAGATTTTTTTAATAAACTAAATCAATTAAGAACGTAAATCTTGTCCATTTTTTTTCAAGTTTTAAAATAAACCAACACATTAAGGAATTTTTGAAAGAACTACAATCGTTTAATCCTGACTAGCGGGTACGTAAGCACCTTCAAGGCGACAATAAAATATGTAGAAACTTAGGTCCTTTTTTTTCTCTCTTTTGATTTTATTTTTTTATTTATTAATCAATCCACCCAATTGGTTGCGGTTTCTTTTCTTTTCTTGATTTCAGTTAGGTAGCGACTCTAAAAATTATTTTCAATAAAAAATCGAAATTTCTGAATTTCTGAATTAATATTAAATGTGTTAAGGTTTAGTATTAATTGGAAATGGGAAAATTAATTTTTAACTAAAAGAAACCAAAAAAGCAAGCTCAACAAAATGTTATTAATTTCAAATTAAGTTGAAGAAAGTCTATATGTCCACCATATGGTATGGACATTACTAAAGTTAGGCAACCATAAGTAGTATGCCAAATTAAAGAAGTGTAACTTTTAGACGAGATAATATTTTCCCCCTTAATCAAATTATATCTAGAGAAAAAATATCTATGGATGCTGAAAATGTTAAAGTAATGACCGAGGGGAGATAACTAACAATCAATACCAAGAAAGAAGATCCATTGAGGCAACTAAAGGTACAAGAAAGGTATGAAACAGTAACACTTTGTATAAGCAGTTGCAATAGGTAATTCAATAGATGAATGGCAAATTTGAGATGATTAAATTTCTCATTTGTTGAGTCTCTTATCATGTTAACCCTATAAGTGTATTCTATCATGTTGAGTCTTATCAAGTAATGAGTTCTTGTCAATACCATCTCTCTTAATGAATATGTTGGTCTAGAATCATATTCATTCTTGTCTAGTTGAGTCGAGTCAAGTTAATCCAAATTATCAAACATCTCATTTGAATCTGAGATGGAGGAAATTCAGGATTTGCCAATTTTACTTTTATTGACCTTATGCTAAGCTTAATGAAGAAACAAATGAAAAACTACGACAACAACATAGTTGTTGTAAGTAGAAGATTATTGAATGAAAAAAAGGTTGGTGACATGAGGTGGACTAAAAATTCATTGATAGTCATAAGTAAACTTAGAAATCAGTGAAACAAAGAACAAAATGGAGGGTAAACCAACAAGAGAATTTGTAAGGTTATGGAGCTAAGTCATAAGATAGTGTAATATAACTAGAGGACTATAATAATGGAATAAGGCATGATTGATATGAAAGTATGGAATGCAAAGGAAGCAAATGGGATTAAGACCTTGAGAGATAAATAAAGAAATCAAAGTAGAGGCTCAGATGGATGATGATTTGGAATCTTAACCAGAAGAGTGATTCGAAAGCTTAATTGAAGATAATTCAAAAGATATAAAGCAAATTGTAATTTTAAGAATATATATACCTCTTTTTGGGGAATATTTGGAAAACAATAGTTTCAAGGACAAAAATATTTGTAAGTGGGGTAAAATGTAAGACTTTACAAAAACTAGTAATTAATTCAAAATAGGTTAATTCAAGGCAGTTCATAAAATTTACAACAATTGTGTAAATTGTCCAATTAAACCCAAATTTTATGACAAGATTAAAAATAATTAGTAAAAATGACCTCATCAATTTAGAATGAAGAAAAAAAAATACTAAAATATTACATTATTAAGTTATACATATATTACTATTATTTATCAGAATTGCATAAAATGAGTTCTAATAATTAGCAAATTGCTAAAGACAAATTATTTGTAAGTATATAAATTAATAACAAATAAAATGAAAAGTTTAATGCTTGAGACAAACTTCAGAAAATATGATTTATGTCAACGTTGCCAAAATTAAGTTAACCTTCATAAATGGGCAATAAAATTAAAAGAAGTAATAATATAACTTTAATATTCTTAACTCAAGCTCATATATATATACATTTTATGAATTATCAAGTTTATCAAGTCTAATCATTATACTGTAAAGCTTCGTAATTTACATATAGCTATAATAAATCTTTTGAAATTAGCTACGTCGTTTTAATAATTAATATTAGTAGGTACTCCCAAATAAAATGGTGTAATACCCAAAGGACTTCGAGCTAATATTATAATCCAATGACTCTAATCCCTAAATTTAAAGCATCGAGCAACGTTATCTGTTTTGGTTCAAACTTCACAGTAGGGTTAGAAAAGTTCAAAAAAGTATCTTAGTAAAGTTTAATTTCTTGAAATAAGCTATATAAAGGATTAATTTAAGAAAAATGTTAATTTATCGATAATCCCAAAAAATTTTATCAAAAAACATGAAATTAACTTATAAAAATGAAAAATGAAGTTGAATTATATATAATATAGATGTATTTACATGTGATATGTATTATATGTATTAAATATATACATATATAATAGTAAATTATTAAATTAAGGTAAATTAGTATAAGTGATGAAAAATTAATAAAAAAAAATGGATAGATGAGTCATCGAACCTATGTGGCAGCATGATACAAATAGGAAAACATGAGTTAATACCTAATTAACTAGAGAATGACACGTGACACCTAAGAAAATAGAAAATTACATGTGGCATATACATGTCTAATTTCTATGAAATTAAGCTAACTTGAAAACTTATAATAGGAACCAAACCCTAAATTATAATATTTAGAACTCTGAAGTAAAAGAACACAATTTAAAAATATAGAAAAAAAATAAAATAAAAATAGAATAAAAATTAAGGGTGAATTAGGTCACGTGCGATTCACAAACTAGAACTAACCTGACATTGAGCCACTTTGGGGTTTTGGGAAGGCCTAAAATTGATAAGAGGCTTTCCAAAAAGGGGTGTAGTGGTCGAAGGGTTTGGGTTTGAACCAATTTTTCACCTATAACTTGTCCAATTTTTAAAATATCAAAGGATATGATCTAATTATGAAATTTAGTCTACTAAGGTAATTTGTGTAGATTAATTTAGTAATTTTATTTTAATTAAATAATTAGTGAAAATATGTGTCCATAAAAAAAATGCCATATTTTGGAAAAAATTTGAAATAATTATTAAAATATTAGTTGATATTATTTCAAGCTCATTTTAGTGTATAAAATACTTAATATATGTATTTAATTGTAGCAACAAGAATTATAAAAATATGTAATTTTACTATTTATTATATTTATTTTGAATAAAATAGCTAATTTTGCTAATTTTTTTAAAATAATTAATTTTTAATGAAATTAATGAATAAGTCCTATATGTTTTGACTTTTAAAATTTATAAAGACACTCGCTAATTTTTCATAATTTGAGCAAAAACCCATTATTTTTGGAAAAATAGATAAAATTAATTTATTGTAATTCATCATTAATAGTTAAACCACATTTTTTTTTAAATCTATAGGACTTTTCGAAAAATTAATTAGGCTCGTTATACCATTTATTATGTATTTTCCTAATAAAAACCCATATATTAGTTTAATATGTAATATAATAATTAGTACTAGTAAATATTTGTCAAATTCATGTAAAATTAACACTTTTAGGTATAGTTAGACTTCTAATTTAGAATCAAGGCTTATTTGAGTTAATTACGAAGTTTCCCGATAACATACAGTTAAGTTTCGTAGCAAGAAAGGGTATTTATAGGCTTATAACCATATCGATCAATCTTGTTTCTTAAGATATATTAATAATACTTAAAATAATTTATCATGCTGGCATAAAGTTTGTAAATTGGATAAGAAGTAATTTAAACAATCGAATGAAGTTTAAAAGCGCAACAATTAAAGCCTATAAAAAATTTAGATTCGACTCGTAGTTAATTTGAAAACTACGTTTAGTTTCATAAATGTAATACATAAGGAAGGATCACGTCACAAAATTTAGGATTTTCCATTACTAGTAATCATAGGTAAGTGGATCTAACCCATACTTAGAGTAGATCTATTGCAACTCATAATGCTGCGTGTTGTTTGATACTATTTTAAATTTGGATATGGCTATATTTTGATTAACTAACATGATACTATGCCGAATGCTAATATGGTGATTTTTTCAATGACGGTAGCTATATCTTAGGGGACACTTGTTATGTTGCCTTTGTTGGGTGTTGATGTGGTGTTTATGAACGATTGTACTAACTAAAGGGGAAATTGAACAATTGCTAACCCAATCTTCTAGGTTTTTCACCTAAATGACCCTTTAAGTAAGATACTAGAATTTCTACTGGGGATATTTCGAAAACTAAAGTGAGATAACTGGGTAAAATAAAACTTGAAGACTAGTTGTGCTAAATGACATTCCTGAATTGTTACTGCATAGTATGGCATGGTTTAAAAGGGAACTAAGGGTCAAATTTTTCAAAATGAGACTTCCAAGTTACTAAGAAAAATTGTAGCTTTATGAACCCAGTTTTTAGAAGCATATAAACTCACATTGCCGAAACATCTTAACTATGTGGATAGTCAGAATTAGTAGACTACAATGTATAGTCTAATGTTTTTAAAACAAAGTTGGAGGTCTTACTCCTAAACAACTCCTTGTTGCCCCTTTTTATATTGGTAGAATACTACAATATGTAACCCAAATTTTGGGGTAGAAGTCCTACTCCCGACAACCCCTTATGCCTTTAGGTTCATAGATGTTGTATCCAGATGCCTACCTTATGTCAATAATCAAATGTAGATATTGGAGGACATAAGACATCGACATTGATGCATGCTATGTTTTATGAGCATAACATACTAAATTGCTAGCATTAAATGCTTACTTAGGCTATTGTATGTGTAGAGCTAAACATGTTGGAATTGAGTGAAATGTTTCAGTTATGATATTGCTTATATTATATTATTTGTTATCCACTCTCACTCGGCTTCAATAGCTGAAGAGATAAAATGTTTTACTCTAAAGTTAATAGTATTGTGAAGGGCCCAATAGTAAGGGGTGATGTATATTAAGAGTGTGAGTCAGAGTCAGGAACTTTTGTATGGAACCTGTACTAAGTTAGCAATCCTACTATTAACTAAGAGACAAAAGAAAAAGTAGTTTATGTTTTGATGTAAATATTAGGCTGTACATATAAGTTATAACAAAATGTCCAGTTAAACTCTAATCTAGTAACCCCATTATCATGTAAACATTTTTTTTTTTTTTATGAAAAAGTAATTTAGTTAGTTTTTAATAAGTATATCTGTATGATGATGCATTCCATGAAAAGTTGAAATGTGACAAATGGAACATTTTCATATAAAATTATATATTAAAGAAACGTGTAGTTAGGCCATATTTAAAATGTAAAACCAATGAAAAGTATGTTCAAATAAGACCAAATGATAATATGAGTTCCCTAAAAGTTATAAAGAATAGTCCTATAAGTTTGATTACAAAAATAAGTTGAAATACAACTAATATAGATTATAACGTAAAATTTGTCTGGTTAAATTTTAATTATTCGAGAAAATAGAATTTTTAGATTAGATGTATAATATAGTTTTTCACTATTTTTAAAATATATTATGGAACTTCATAATAATAAATCATCATAAAATTATACTCAGAAGGTAACGTAAAATTGGACCAATAATATATTTTATTATATATGTATACAATTCATCACACCTTAATCAAGGCAGTGAATGTATCTACATATATAGCTTAAGCCATATGTTGAAAACCATACAGAGGAATCAAAGAGAGGCGAGGGAGGAATGTGTAAAAGAGAGGATAAAATGAGAGGATAAAGAGTGGCAAAGGAAGAAAAAAAAGGAAAAAGGAAAAAAAGAAAAATAGAAGAAGAAGAAGAAGAAAAGAGATTGGAAGATTAAAATTTTTCCATTTTCCAATATCCAATTTTTTCCAAGTATTTTGGTTTCATAATTATAAGTATTATTTCTTTAATTGACATTTAATAATTGTAGAAAAGATATCGTCGTAATTCCGTTATTTTCCTAAATTGAGTTTTTCATCTATATGATTACATAATTTCTTCTTATTTGAATTTTAAACTTAGAATATTGATAGTTATATTTTTTATTATTTTCATTTAATAACCTGAAAAAAAAGCTAGATAAATATATATATTTGTATGAATATCTTTTCCATTTATATAAATAAGCTACATATTCAAAATGGTACTAAATTAATCGTACCATTAGTACTTAGCATAATATGATAATTTCTCGTATAAGATAAATTACATAAAATATAATATTTTAATGAATAAGTGTTATTTAAAAAATATACACACAAGCTATAACGACGTATTACTTATTGAATGAACTTTCACAATAGCTTTCTATTATAGTATTATCTTACAATTATATATATATAACTAGGGTTATATGATAAGTAACATAGCGAGGATGGTACATATTCAACATGTATATATGAAATTGAATAATATATATATTTATAAAGTTTTGATTATAAGTAATATAGAACTTGATCAACTGAGTAAGATTATAAATTTAAATTTAAAAAAATTAATGATTTGAAGCTTATATATAGTAAGGGTATAAATACTAAAATGATATTTATATTATAAGAGTGAGTGGTAATAATACGACTCACATTAGACTCGAGTGAGCAAATTAAGACTTCAAGTAAGTTGGGATCTATGCTTTATGGCATGTTGAAGAACTGTATAGAGTACTTAGAGACGTGGGAGTGCTTTTAAGTGTGTTTGTAAATTAATTGAATGTGCACATGCCTTGTATGTGAATGTTACTTGAAATTGTAGGCTTAGAATGTTACTTTATATCTTATATTCGTTTTACTTTGTTTTGTGAGATAGTTGATCACCACCAAATTTAAAGATGTAATTAAACATTGACCTTCTTACTAATTGGACATACATAGTAACCACTGGGGAAAAATGACTAAGATTTCAAGCCATATACAACCCCCTTTTGATTAAGATAGCTATAATGGTCATTTTCCCCCCTTAGTTGAACTAACTAATAGGAGAGGAGGTCATGATAAGGTTAGGGGCCATGGTTCGAAGGGAGTCATAGGCAAAGGGTGTCCTCCATTGCATAACCCCTGGCTTGGTTTCGATTTGTGAGTACATAATGTCAAACTCCTCAACCAGATTAGTGTAGGGGTAATTTCTCTAATCTCCCAACGAATCAAATAATGTTATGAAATGGAATTTTCTTATTTGATTTGCATTTCATTAAAATAAATTGATTGATGTGCTCTTTTATTTTCATTATGTTCATTGAATTAGTTGTGCTCATATCCCTATAAACCTTACTATAGGTTCACTTTTTGATTAAGGGGCATATGCCATAACTACCCTTAAGACATATATTTTGATTGGGGAGAAAGGGAAAAATAAAGACTTACAAAGAACCAAACTTTTACTTAGCCATCTTTTCCTTTTATAGAAATTAACTGGAATATGGTACTCTCAAGATGCCACTGGTTTACAACATGTTGTACATAAACGCCAAAACTTATGTTTTTGTAAACATTTCAAGAATGATAGAAACTTTAGATGAATGGAAATATAACTATTTTACTAATTTGTAAACTACTAATTCTTAAGCAGGTTTTTTGAAAAACTTTTAACACAGGTTTCACTAATAATAGCTATAGAATTTGATCCTTCAAAGCAATTGAGTCTAGTACGCTTGGTGTAACTAGGTCTACAGTAACAACTATAAGGCTAGCTTCTACCTTAGGATAGTTCACATAGTAGGGCTATTAAAAACTCTAACTCTTCGGGGGGGGGCATAACAAAAACCTAATAACTCTACAATAATAGTCCTCACCTTCTCACAGTCCTCATACTGATAATAATCAAAACTTGCTTGACCTTCTGTTCCTTATCTAGGTAGTCATTAGCAGTTCCAAAAACATTGAAGCTCAGAATCTAAAGTTTCATGTAGTCGGTAACTCGGGGTGCTTAAGCTTACTTCTCTTCTTCTTTGAAACTCTTCTTCTCCTTCATCATTCATATCTCCTAAGCTAATCCTCCTTTGTACTCATATTCTTACTCCTCACCTTAAGCTTATCAAGCTAGGGTCTATCCTTTAGCGGGTCGAGCATTTGTGTAGTGTTTTTGCACGGCCTTAACAGGTTAATAAGCCAATGCATGAGTAGCTCTAGTCAAATTTGGGCTATGAAGTTAGGGAACCTCATCAAGTCGTTTTTTCTATCTCCTATAGGTGTTTTGGGCTTATCGCCCATGGTAGATAACACTGCTATTGTCATCTCCAATTCCAACATTAACACTTAGATTCATCATTTTCCTTTACAAAACTTAGTTAAAAAACTTTTGAATCTAAGAAACAATAGACCCCTATTCCTCTAAGCTAATCAACATACATACTCTTCCATATGAATGTCTAAACAATATGCAAATGTAATTGCTATTTCAACAAATAAAAAACTCAATTAAACTTGCTCTGTTTTCATGAACTTAAATTAAGACAAAATAGGGTATACAACCACAACAAACTAAATATACCTTCTACTTACTTAAAAACACTCACAGCTAACTTCTATGGCAACCACAAAAACACTACCATAACAATCATTACTCAAAAAGATAGGGTTTTTAAACCCAACTTACTCGAATGAACCTCCACTTCGATACCAAGAGATACAAACTAGTCTAAGGACTAACAAAGTCGATCACAAGGGTAGGTCCAAGCTTGTGGAAAGACTAAAAGGAAGGCTAAAAATGCATGCAAACGACAACAAAAGTAAAACAAGCAAACCTTTAATCTAATCCAAGAATATGATGCACCAAGGAAATACCAAGAACTCATGCTCAACTCATATGACATACAAGCTAGTCTAATGAGAGTAATTGCCACCTAGTCTTGCTTAAGGGTTAAGATAAAAGCGAAGTAAGTAATAGAGAATAATGCTCATAAAAAGGAGAAGTGAATATTCAAGTCCAAAAAGTGTCAGATGATTATGCCGCTACATGTACAACCAGTATTTATACCGAAAGTTTATGGCATCCTACCCAAAATGGAAAAGACTAAAGGGATAATGCCCCAAATAAGTAGATACAAGGAATATCCTAAGGGTATAAATGAAAATATAGGAAAAAGGGGATCATGTATAGAAGATTCCATCATATGATTGCTCGGATACGTGGCTCTCTATGGATGGGTGACTTTATAACAAAAGAAGACAAACTATGCAATTAGGTTGGTGACTTGCCAGGGCGAGGTATTGAATAGGGATGCTAAATTAGCTGTATCGAGCTGAGTGGATGACACTTCTGAGGTGAATTCAACTCGAACGTATTCAATACAGCTCAGATTCAAGTAGGTTAAGTAGATTGTTAAATGCGTTGAGCTATTGTTCGAGTGTAGCTTTAGTTAGTAGCTGGAGACTACCGATAAATATGAAAGGGTTTCAACTTGTCCTAAATAAGTTTTCATACAAGGAATGTTAAAAGTGGACAAATGGGAAAATTTGAAAATAGAAGCTTTATACAGCAAATTCCACGCTGAGAGGCTTGGATACATAGCTAGTAGTTATTGGCAGGCTTCTGGTAGAAATAGTTATTAGAACATAATGAAGATAAATTAATGCTAAGCTAACTTGTAAGCTCTCCTAGGTTAAGTTCAACTTAGAAGTTATCTAAGTAGCTTAAAATAAGGTCCGTCTAACTGTTGGGTAGCTATGTTTAATTGTTTATTGAAAATCCTTCAAGTGACACTCGAAGATTAGCAACAAGCATAAAAGAGCTCGACTCAATAGTAGCAATAGAATGGTGGATAGAAATAAGTTGGATTCTTTGAGTATAGGTCAAGAAAGGAGAATGCACCTTTCAAGCTCTCAAGTCCTTATGTTTGGGCTCAAATCAAAGGTCCTATAGCTTAATTCCTATCCCAAAAAGGCTCAAGGAAAAAAGGGAAAAGCTAAGGCTGTAGAGACTAACATCCTAAGGTTGGAAAACGAAAGGGGTTTTAGACGGGGAGGGACTATAGGAAGAGTAGGGAAGCTAGAGCCAATGTAGCAAAAAAACCTTCGGGGACGTACATTTCCTACAAAGGTACCCTTAAGGGTATCGCAGGAATACGATCTAGGTGAAGAGGAGTGGGGTTGAAAAGGATTCAAATGGCTCTAAAAGAGGGTTTAAGTGTAGTCTGTAGAAGTGACAAGTGATAGCGATGGGTTAAGCTAGGTAACCCTCCCTGTGGAAGAGAGTACAACTCTAACAATTAAAGAAGCGAGTAAAGGAGGGAGATGTCATGGTCATGCCGATAGAGGCAAAGAGTCCGTTAGGTGTACTGGGTGGTATTGAGCTCTTCATGGGTTATGTTGAGGCTTTTTGGGGTTGCGGTAGAGGGGGAGCCACCAACTTTAGCCAGATTAGGTGGGGTGTTTCGATTGAAGTGGAATGTAAAATATATGGATAAAATATGCAAACGAAATTTTAGGGAATGGTGAAATCAACACAAAAATGATGTGTAAGACATTGCTGGATGAAGACTTAAGGGATATGGTAAAAGGCATAAGTGGGTCAAAACAGGATGGTATAATCTGACTTGCTTATAGGAAAATGCATAAGGTGAATAGACTTTTCACACTTTAGTAGATTACCAAGCCATGTTGTGTCACTAACTTAATATTTTAAGCATAGGTAGAGGCCCACAAATTGAAAGCTTCTCAGGGTAGTCTTATTAAGTGAAAACAGGGAATGTAAAGGTATGGCTATATTATATTTGTAAGTATTTTAATTTTAAAGGGATATCTAATTGAGGGCATGGGGTACAAGAGGTAAGGGGTAAGAGGCTTGGTATAAGAGCGAGGTAGAAGCCACGTTAACATAGGTTAGGAGAATGCAAATAAAGCTTAGTGTAGTTAGGCAAAAGTTAGAACAAAAAGAGCTAGCTATAAAGGAACTATAATTCAACTTAGGATAAGGTTGATGAGCTGAAAGCTAAGTAAAGAAGATCACCAAGTTGAACTCGTCAGCTGTAGAAATGTAGGAGAAGATAAGGGATGTAGAGAAGGGGTAAGATAGGCTAAAGGGGGTAAATTATCGTGCTTAAGTAGAAAGCTGGGGTGGTAGGACAAAAATGTTAAACTAGAGGAGGAGGTCACTAAAAAGAAGAAAAAGATTTAGCATCTAGAGGAAGAGGAACATGAGCAACTATCCTCCTAGAGGTTGCCAAATACCTCTAGTTAGGTTTAAGAGAGGAACCTAGAGGCAGACTTAAGTTGTTTAAACATCCTAAAATTCAGTAGAGCCCAACATCCCATACATGGAGTAAACCTTCTTTGAAACAAGGAAGGGAAGGTGAGGTAGATGTTGTTCTAACAAGTAGGTCTAAGGATGGGAGTGAGGTAAGCAAGAAAGGAAACCCTTTTCGACTCTAAAACTTATAGTTATAGGCTCTATTTCATTGGTCTTGTGGTGTTTTGTTCTATTATGCCATTGTAATGCCATTTAGGTTGGCATGTCAACCTCAATGTAGGTGCTATGGATAGTTTTTCTTATTTCCATGTATGCTATGTGATTGCCACATTCATTAAGCAGTACAGGTGGGTGGGACTTTTAATGTGTTTTGTCTTTTCTTGTTTCAAAATTTGAGAAACATGACTTCTTTTAGTATTATTTGGCACCAATTGCCAATTGCATGGATCAGGCAAATTTGTCGCAAGAATCTAAACTTCCCTTTATAAAGTGCTTATCCTCTCCCTATAAATTGGTAGTAGGGCACTTCATTTGTATAACAGTTCCCTACATATCTTGGATCCTTCTAGTCTCATAGGTCCCTTAGAAGTATTTCCATCATTTAAGGGTAGCACATACCACCACCATTGGCAGCTGGCTATCGATGATGGAAAATCAACTCCTTATGGGTAAACCATAAGCGAAATTAAAGCTCTAGTATCCAGTTTCAATATCAAGATGCCATGGCAAATAATCTATTGCCCTTTGAGGATGAGATAAAACCTAAAAATCTCATTTAACATTCATCAATGTGTGATGTTTTGTACAAGCTCGCCATTGGGCATGCTCAAAGGGTTAATGGGGTTAATGTGATTATGGGGTCAATTAGGTTTCCATATAGGGTGCCTTATTAGCTGAAGAGGGGAAGTCCGATACTAGAAGGAGTTAAGAGGGTGTGACACGACACTCCTCTTAGTTCTTAGATTCCTTTACTTTTATAAAGTCAATCCTTATCATCCAAGTTGTTTTAGTGTCATGTTTAAATCCTTATGCTATACAACACTTCTTAGTTGATAAGCTTATATGGGTTGTTTTGGTACCATCTTCTAATAAAGGGGGGTCAAAACATTTGGACTACCACTTATGCATACTTAAGTGAAGCATTCTCTTAAGGATGTCATCTAGTCTATCACCTTTAATGTAGTATCTACTGCAAGAGCTTGTCCTTACAAGTTGGTACTACATTAGGGGTAATAGGGTTGGTTACATTCTTGACAGTGGGATAGTCAACTAAGGTGCACATCTTCAAAGTCACTGTTTTGAAGATTCATAATGCCTTCTTTATCTATTATTATTATTTTATTTTATTTTTGTATCGATGACATTACTTGTGTACTAAGGGTTGGGGAAAATCGACCTCTTTATACATAATAACTTTCTATCAAAGGTTGGGATGCTGACCTAAATAGCTGCTGTAAGTGTTGTTTGGCTGTTATGAATGAAAATTGTCCTTTATGCATTCTTTACTTAGGTTTTCTATTCCTTTCATTATGTATGACGTCACCATGGTTGTATTAGGATCATCATCATTGATGTCACACTGTACTCTTCTTTTATGAGGTTTTATAGGCCTTGTTTATGCTAGACAATCCCTACAATGTATCTTAAGGGAATTAAGGCACGCGTAGGAGGACAATCATTTTTCATCTATTTAAACCACATTGAAGTGTGAACTAACCCCTCCCTACATGCTATGTGTACAGTAAAACTTAATAAGGACATTTTGTAGGGTAGCCTATGTGTTAGGACGATGTTTTATTCACCATAAGATTGCCTTACTATAGTAAGGCAATCATACATCTATGTATGCTTAAGCAAGAATTATAGAGGCCTTGTCTTAAAGGGGGTAAATGTCACATTTGGGCCCGGGGTGAAAAATTACCTTAAGGGTCGGCATGCTACCCTCACAAGAGCTACCTCATAAACATGAGGTGGTGTGAACCATATCATTTGGGGTGTTTTTTAAACCTACCTTAATGATGAGTTACCAACTATTGGCCTCTTACTGTGTACGGCTCTAGGGGCTTCAAACCCTCAACCCAAGAATTCTCTCTCATTAACTTGTTGATGACGAGAAACTCTATGCAAACAAAAATGGGGTAAACTCCTTGATAGTTCTAAAAGGTTTCACCCAGCTCCATCCCTTTCTATTGTCGATGCCGACTATTCCCTGGCCGATGACTCTATATTAAGTGATTTAACTTTCTACCCCTAAGAGTTCCTACTATCAAGACCAAATGGTATGTTGTTGTGGTAGATCGACGTGTACCGTATAAAGGTCTACTATTAACCCCCTTTTAAAATTTTAAGCCTTCATACGACATACAAAGCTCTCTCCACTTATACGCTACTAATAGGCTCATAGATAAGTAATAATAGAGCAATTTAACTAAAATTAACTTCTATGGGGTAAATTAACTAAATAAATGTGTGGACTCATAAGTTTCATACCAAAAGAATATTACAAACCAATGCAGTTCGTAAAAGGGAATTGCATTAGAAACTTTTAAACTATGATATAAACAAAAATGGGAAAGTAAATGGGTTTTCTACAAAACTATTACAATATTTCCTCTTTGCTCCCTTGATCGCTCCAACCTAACTCCAAATGAGACTCACCTCGGGCATCCGTCGACCTAAATGAATAAAGAGGTTTTTCTACAGCAAAAAAATCTATCGAGGTGTAAGCTTAAGCTTAGTGAGATAAATACCTTCATCAATACTGCATGTAGAAATTTATTAGATGCATAATCATATGAATGCATTTAACAATCGGTATGCCGAATAATCAGTATGCCAAAAACACATACAATGGCTTAGAACTGCATACGAATCAAATTACGCCCCCAATCGTTTAGGTTTGGAGATAATTAACCAACCCAAACCAAAATCCGGGTTCTAGCCATTGGGTTTTATTTCATTTGCACTATTGTACTTAAGTCAAAACAAAATTATATATATATAATATATATACTTTCTTTACTAAATATCAAATCAAAATTTTCAAAATCCCAAGTCCAATTGTGTGGTGGCCTCCGTAATGTATAAACATACTGCCCCTCGCTGACAGTTAGCATCTCTCGACACCTAGTAAGCCAATCAACTTAGCATAGAGACTCAATAAAATGATAACATAACTAATGCCCAATCTTGCAAGAGGCCCTCCTCTTATGAGTCGCTTCCCATCTTTTGTGTGAAGCAATAGTTGGTGCTATTTAAAGCAATTATGGTGAATGCATAATCCGTTTAATCGTATAAGTGGTTAATACGATTTTCAAAGTGATCAGACAATTTCATTTCATACAATCGCGCGTAATAAATTATCACAAACAATTCCCATTTTATATAATTAACAAGCCATAGCATTCAGTTCACAAATTCATACACATATTTCCCATATCCCACAAGTATCCAAATTTATATATATAAGTTTAGGTGCATTTATTTTATAAGTAAAATCAAGTAAAGAGTCATCAGGAATTCTCTCACTCCACCATGCGAGTTAGTAAAAGTAGTTCGAGGGCAAGTCGTCTCCAAACACAGGGTCCTCTAGTCATCGAAATCATAATACTATAAGGGGTTGAAATAAAACTTAGGAAACTAAGCTAAAACCCCGTAAGTTGCACTCTTGACTAGTTTTCGTATTTTTCATAGTTTTACTTAAAAGTTCAATTGTATATAACTTTCTCGTTTTAAATCTGATTTTTATGATCTTATAGTCAATCTTCATCATTTTCAAGTTTACTTTAATATGGTGAGGTTAGATTTTCGAGATGAGGCATGGAAGTCTATCCATAGGTTAGAATAGTAGTGGTCTTCATGATTTAAAGTGCTTTTAGGCTTTGTTTGGTTAATAGGATTTTTTGATAACTTGGGAATTCTTTAGGCTTAGGCTTAAGATTTCATTCTAGGCTCAAAATACTCCTTAAGGTTAGATTTACAACTTTGATTTACATTTGTAAGGCTATTAACCACTTCTTGGGCTCTTAAGTAGGCTTTAAGTTGTCAAATGGGTTTGTTTTTACTCAATTCAAATATGGCCACCTTCTTGGGCTTAGGGAGTGTCTTGTGGGCTTCTTGAGGGTCTTAAAACAACTTTCATTATTGTGTCAAGTTGCTGGTCAGAAACTTAAGGGTGGTTTAACTTGTCGTTTGAGGCCCGTTTTGGAAGTTTTATGCTCGATTTTGAGTTTTAGGCTTAATATATTATCATACTTCTTTTGGTTGGTTTTTTCACTTTGTTTACTTATTTTTATCATATTTTTAAGTGTTTTTTGAGGAATATTCCAAATCTGATCGGTTTGAGCATGAGGGCTTCCAACTTGATTTTCCAACTTGTTTCATCATTTCATTAACTTTAGGTGTTAGATCATAAACTTAAGCTACTTGTATTCAAATCTTAAGTTGACTTCTTTTCATAAAATGATTATTTGGCTCATACTTTACACGAAAATAGAGGATGTCACTTTCATGTTACCTCCCATACCTTAGTTCATGTCTTATAAAGTTGGTTTCCTTATAAAACTTCATATGATAAATTTTTCTTTTACCTAAGTCTAGATTATAGTATGTTTAACTTAATGAAAGTGAAAACAACATCCAAACGACCTCTAAATCCTCACGTCCAGCATGCTTCTCTTTCATTCAAGTTCTCATTTCAAGATTTTCTCAACTTAAAATCTTCCATTCTAAGTGTTAAACAAGTATCTCTATAAAACACTAACTTTATATGCTCATATTTCAACTTCCATATAAGGTTTTTATGAGATTGCTTCTTAAGGTGGTCTTTGATATTATACCAACTTATGATCATACTCATATACTTGCTTGTCCTTAAAGCAAAAAAATATGGTGGTTATGCACTAAGGTTCCACTTATGCTCTTTGTCTTATATCCTCTTTCTTGCACCCCTTTTGAAACCCAAGTTGTGGTCCTTTGAAGTGGGGTTTAGGAAGTGTTCTAAGGATCTTAAAAGACTTTGAATGCTGGCAAAAACTAGACAAGAAGAAGTTGAAAGTTCCATGAGTGTGTATGTGCTTAGAATGTGGCGGTAAGTGAAGGGTTTTGTGGGGTATGGTTATTTTTTCTTTTATGTTATTTTCAAAGTGAGTGAAATGGAAGTGAAAATGAAATTGAAAGTGAGAGCAAATGGGAAAAGAGTGGCCAGTTGGGAATGGGGTGGGAAGTATGTTTAATAAGCTTAATTTTGTTGTCTCGTAGCATGCACAAAAGTAAACAATTGTAAACTATTAATGATGTAAGCATTAAGGGATGAATAGTTGAGTATAAGATAAAGTGATTGATGGATGAAAGACAAGAGTATGGCCCCCCTTAAAGCCATGTAAGAACCGCCCATATAGTGTCCCTTTGGGCATGGAAATGTCTTGTCTCCTTTATTAAAGTGAAATACATGAAATCTTATGATAATTTGTCTACATTTAGTACAAGTGAAGGGTGATAAGGAAAGTATCTTATCACTAGTTTTTGATAAGTTATCAATTTTAATAAATGATTCTAATTCTCAATTGATAAGTTATTTAGGGTGATTGGTTGGTTTACTTATTCATGTGCACAAGTCTTATGCATGAAGATAAGGAAACTATCTTATAGGAAATTATTTTAGGATTTACTTCTTGAATTATTTTGCAAAATGATGATTTAGTTCTTATAAAATTATGAAATTTTCTAGAGTTGAATGTAATTATTCAAATTAAATTATCAATTAGTCACTTAGGGTTAAAATTCCTTAATTGTTTAGGGTTTAGGGTTTTAGGTAACTTTAGAGTTTGCATTTTTTTTCATGTTCAGGTTTTATCGATAATAGGCTTTTGAATTAGAAAAGTAAGTTCGTTTCTAATCATAAATTTGATGTTCTTAGTTTAGTTGATCCTTGGGAATGTTTAAAAAGTACTCTTAGTCAAATCATAGGCCTGTTAAAAGTAGGGTTTACACTTATTGAGTAACGTGAGCTAACCTCACTTTAGTCGAGTACTCTTCTCTCAATATCCTTCCAATTCTCACAGCATCCCTTCTAGTCTTGGCCTCCTTTTTAGTACAACATTTTCATTCCTCTCGTCTATTGTGATAAGAGAATCTATGTATGGAACCAATGTTGCACTACTACCTATCCATTGCATTTAACATTGTACAATTTTTCCTTTTTTTTTTTTTGCCGTTTGTCCTTATTGCCTTTTTTTCGTATTTACTAAGAATCTCCCCTTTTGTATGTCTTTTTGTAATTTCATTATTTGTATTGTTACACTAGGGGCTTACTATAAATAGTCCCTTCACCTTGTAAGCTAAAATCATCTTACCTAACAGATATATATTGAATATATTGTTCTTACAAGATAACCCTCTCTAAGTTCATTTTCATATACTCTTTTCTAATCTTATCGAGTAGCTTAGGATTAGTGGTAGGTAGACCTCGACATCAACTTATGCATCATATCAAGTGAAGTATCAAGTTGTGTTGTATTCGTTGGTGTGTTATATTCTCTGAACAGCTTCACATCAGCTATTTTAGTTAGTTCGTAGACCTACTTACTTTATTTTCTTCAATGTTTCAAAGAACTAATTGGTTCAAATCTGTTACGATTAGTCTTAATGATAACTGAGCTCCTAGGCACATCATATAATCCTAGTATCAAAGATTGAGGTTATGATTGAGAGCTGTATAGTGATAGTCCCTACTTGTTTGTTGTTCGTGATACTCTATCTTCATTTGGAAGAATAGAGCAAGTTTACAGTTTACAATTCATGCTATATTTGTGCGTATAAGGATTTCCTATGTAAAGAGTATTTTCAAAACACTTTGTTTTTAGAATGTTGAATCTTAGTGTTTAAGGAGAGATTAATGATGCTAAAAATGATGCTCATGGTTTTTGGTCGAGTTACCTAACAAACACCACATACTACTGATAAGCATATACAAGACCTTACTACTATTATGGCTAATTTAGTTGTTTCAGTACAGAGAGTCTTAGAGACTAGGCCATAAGAGAGAGTTATTGAACAGGGCTAAGAAATGAGAGATAGGTCGAGAAGACAAAAGATTAAACCACTTACACCAGAGCCCATTCTTGTGAACTAAGCACTACCACGGCATGCCGAAAGAATAGCGAGAAAGAGGTTAGAATTAGAGGAGTATGAAGAAGAGAACAATATATTGAAGTTGATGAGCATGAACTTAGGGCTCTTAGGGGCGCTAAACACCTCAAAGTATAGATTGCAAGCTTTAATGGGTCTAGTAGTATTAACAACTACTTAGATTGGGAGGAGAAGATCGAGAAGATATTCAACTTCTACAATTATGAAGACGCTATTTTTATTCGAGTAGCTGCATTGGAATCTTGTAGATATACGACAATGTAGTGGAAGAAGCTATAGAATGTTCACTTAAGGACCCGATACGCAGTCCAAACATCGAATGAGATGAAGAGAGTTCTGAGAAGTAGGTTCGTTCCTAAACACTACAAGTAAGATACTTTCCGATGTCTTCAAGATTTGAGACAAGGTAATCGGTCTGTGGATGACTATTTCTGAGAGTTTTAGTTACTCATGATCTAGTATGATGTCAACAAACCTGAGACACAGACTATTGTAAGGTTTATTTCTAGGCTAAGGACCGAAATTGGTAACATAGCAGAGCTATAGAGTCTTACAACTTTGGATGAAGCCATTAGGGTAGCATAGAGAGTTGAAAGGCAAAGGTGGAACCAAGTTAGTCGAATGTCGAATAGCCGACCTATGTTGCTAAACAAGGGCAACATGCTGAGCCGACCAGGGAATGACTAAGCATCAAACAGTTCTGAGGTGGAACGTTGAAGATAAGTGGTAATCTAACCAAAAAGCCGAAGTTAAGGCAAAGCTAAGGAACCTGAGGTTCGAAATGACTAAGATCAAAGCTCAGGAAGAAAGACTTGAGAAATCAAATGCTTTAAATGTCTCAATTATGGGTAGGTAACAAGTTAATGTCCAAACCTGTAAACCCTACTTTTAGTGGGCCTAAGATTTGAGTATGAGTACTTTCTGAAGATTCCCAAAGATCAATTAGACCAAAAACTTAAGTTTATATTTAAAAATGAATTAATGTTCCAATCCAAAAACCA